>NDXZ01031533.1:0-10931 GCA_003055125.1 Paykullia maculata
AAGCAAAAAAAGACGACTGCCTCGTTTTAAAAATTTTTTTTTTACTTAAAAATTATTATATATATGTGTAAGACATGTCTTTTGAGGAATTTTAAAGAAAAAATGTTTCGATTTTTAAGCAAAAAAAAATTTTTTTTCAAGATATAAGCAAAAAAAAATTTTATTTGTTTTTGGTTTTTTTTTTTAACATAAAAATGATTATATTGGGAAAAAAAGCAAAAAAAATGTTTGTGTATTTTGAAAAAATGTACTAATATACACACATAGAGAACGTAGTGAAGGGTATATAAGATTCGGTATAGCCGAATATAGCGCTCTTACTAGTTTTTTGAGTAGAATGTAATGCTTTTTAAATTCTGTTTGTATCTTGTTTAGCTTAGTAGATATAAGGTTACCGATTTTCTCCCTTTATACCCCCTAAATATTTGAATTTTCAAAAATCCCTTCTTAGTGGTTTTATACAGCGGGATAGGAACCCACAGTCCACAGAACATGTCTCTTGCTTTATGCGTTTGGGCTGTGCGATGATAAATCAACCAGTCACGTTACTATTTTATATAAATAGATTACATTTTCAAACGAAACAAGAAAATTTATTAATAATAAAAAATAAATATTTTTTTATTATTCAATACATTTTTGTTAAAAAACCAAAATTTAAATAGAAAAATTAGAATAACATTTACGTTTAAATAACTCACAATTATTTTTAAAATTAGGATTTTACTTAAGAAGTTATAAAAGTGAGGTTCTGTGCAATGGATTCTTCGCTTTTTTTAAATAATAAACTGTTAAATGTTTTTAGTTTTTTAATACGTAACACTATTCATTTGTTTCTTTTTTCCTAAAATAAATAAATGATAGTCGCAAAAAAACCGCCAAAAAATAAAAATCTATTTACATTTAGGACTTAATAATTTGGTGCTTTTTTTAACAGAATAGAAATTTGGTTTTCTTTTTAAGTAATGAAAGTGTAAATCTGATTAATGCCATGCTTTGTTGTTTGCTAAATAATGATTTTTTATTCAAACTGTAACGAATTTAAAGAAAAATTTTTATATTAAATAATGATGGTCATCATTATTGCTATAATAAAAAACCTGTTTATCATCATTATCGTATGTCGCTTTTAGTTTTTTTAAACAAAATTTACGTCAGACTTTTTTAAAAAAAAGAATATTTCTAATAAAAATAAATTTTTTTCTGACACAGTTATAACGACATCAATTTTATAAAAAATATGTTGCAAAAAATAAGTGGAACAGCCAAAAAACAGGATTTAAATTAAACTATTATATTTATTTAAAAAAATATTTTCCACAATTTTATACATAAATAAATTTAGTTTTAACTAGTCACTAGTTGATTTCACCCACTTTAAAAAAATCACTTCTTTTCCAAATTCATATGTATGATAAAGCAAAAACAACTTACATTTTGTAAAATATTTTAAAGTTGTTTAATTTTAAGATAAAGATAAAAAGTTCTTAGAATTTTTTACTCGAATCAGTGTTGATTACTTGAGTTGTTCACTTGTTGAGTTCGTAAACTTAACTGTTGATTCTAACGAAAGGACAACCGCTTTTATTTACATTTCGCCAAAAGCATCCTTTAAGAGATATAATAAAGTCCTTCTATTGGCCATCTTACTTAGTTCGTGTTAAAGACGATAAAAACCGATAAAAGAACATGTTGCTTATAGGCGTTACCATATGACACCCCCACATATAGGACACTTAAACACATTAACACTATACATACATACATATGTATGTATGTATGTCGAGGCATATGGGTACCCTTAAGTAATTGGGGAAATAATAATGAAGTTTTTTTTTTTGCAAAAATTAAAAGCTTATTACTACGTATGTACATATGTATGTATTGTGGGATTGTTTAATTGTATTAAGAGTCCTTTAATGTCCTTTTAACGCCCTTAATCTAATCTTATCCCTCATCCCAACATTATCATGTTTTAATCATTTTATCATTTTTGTTTGTTTTAAAACTTCTGTTTAACTTTTTCTAAGGAAATTATATTTGTAATTAATATTTGTTAATTTTATTTATGTTTTTCCTTTATCAATAACTTTAATGATGTTGTAAAAAACCATGTTTGATATTAAACATTGTTACAATAATGACGGTTTGAACAAGAAAAAAACAAAGTTTTCTACTGCAATTTTCGTCACAAAAAAAAAACACAAACATCTAAATAACTTTATATCTCTTTATATCTATTAAGATGTCCTTTTATTGTTTAATTTAATTTCTATTTTGCGTTGACCCACCATAATTTAATATATTTTCTTTATTTTTGCTGGTATGTACATACACATGTATGTATGTATATATGCATATGATGTAACTAGAGCTCTTTATTGGGAATTCCCGGGAAAATTCTCTTCGAAATTTCGATTGAGTTTAAAATAAAAAATATTAAAATAACAATTTTTACAACCGAAGTGAAAGCAGCTTTTGTTTCTTATTATACTATATCTGATACAAAGGTTATTACGTTTCACATTATAATCTTATCATTAGAAAACTACTTCTTAGTAATGGAGACTCATTGAAAAGTCATTACCAAGTGAATTTGGGCATTAAGGATATTATTTTCTATGCATATATATATATATATATATATGCATATGATGTTACTAGAGCTCTTTATTGGGAATTCCCGGGAAAATTCTCTTCGAAATTTCGATTGTGTTTAAAATAAAAAAAATATTAAAATAACAATTTTTACAACCGAAGTGAAAGCAGCTTTTGTTTCTTATTATAGTATATCTGATACAAAGGTTATTACGTTTCACATTATAATCTTGTCATTAGAAAACTACTTCTTAGTAATGCTGACTCATTGAAAAGTCATTACCAAGTGAATTTGGGCATTAAGGATATTATTTTCTATTAAAAAATACACAACAAATTATGGAAATCCAGAAACCCTGGAAATTAAAAGTAAAACCATAACCTCCCGGCAAATTAAAACGTTTGTTAAAAGAAAAACTCTAAATATGATTCATGTGTTTGTTGCGATTTTCTTCTCCTAATATTCTATTTATATGTACTCGTATTTAATAAAATTAGATTTCGTCTATTATTAAAGCAGCAAAACAACTTGTAAATATTATATTTTATTAACATATTTTTTAAAGCTCAAATAATGATTACAAGTCTAAGAAAAATATAAAACATAAATTTAAGTTATAGAATTTGAAAAAAATGTAACAGATTTTTTGTAGCAAAATAAGTTCGAGAGACTTAAAAACCTTTTTTATACCCTTCACACATGTGGCAAGAGTATATATAGGTTTGTCATTCCGTTTGTAATTTCTTCAATATTCATTTGTGACCCTATAAAGTATATATATTCGGGATCCTTATAGATAGGGAAGTCGATTGAGCCATGTCCGTCTGTCTGTCTACCCGCCTGTCTATCTATCCGTCTGTCCGTGTGTTGGTGGAAATCAAGTTTTGTAGCTCCCATAGGTCACCCAGAGCTGTATGTGATATCAAACTTTTGGAAATATTTTTGAGAAAATCGGTATTAATAACTGGCAAGACCCGTCGATAACCGGCTAAGATGTAAGCAAAAAAAGACGACTGCCTCTTTTTCTTTTTTTTACACAAAAAAATTATTGTTTTGCAGCTTTGAGATAAACTACAGATATATTTGAAAAAAATATACCATTGGGACATGTGGGTATACGAAGCTTGTGCATGGCTTTTGCTAAAAGTTAAACATTTTCAAATTTCAAATCAAATCGTTTCAAAACAAACCGTTATGATAATTTTGAAGCGAGAGAATATCGGTAAAGGCTGTGATTTGTAATCTTCGAAAAAAATTGCTAATTCCAGAAGTTCTCCACTCACTAAAAACTGGCGTCTGTAGGGTTTATATTGTTGTGGACGAGTGGTTTTTGGGCTTACGACGCTTGAAGTTTGTTTATGATTATGATTATGGCCCAATGAAGTTAAGTATCCTTTTTTACACGCTTAATATCGTTATGCAGTGCTGTTAGACATTAACGAACAAGACTTGTGATTTAGACACCAAATGCAAAATCAATATGGCAATTAAATTGACAAGAGTTAATTTCTCAACATGAAAATCGTAATCGTATCGTAATGAAATCGTAAATATGTACTTTAAAACGATATTTATAATACGCTGTCTCATTCATAACTTACATAATATGTATCTCAATTACGAGTCGAACTGCAGATATAATTCGCCATTTAAAATGTTTGATGCAAAATTCCAAACTAAAAAAATCGTTGTCTTGTCAAATTTGTATTATCAGCGGTCAAAGCAAATCAAAAAATTTATTTTATTTTAAATTTAAATCTAATACTGTAAATTAATTCTTAAAAGTAGTTCTGCAATTTTGATATTTTTCTACCATACATCACTATAGGTAGTGAGGATATTTTGCGTTTGTGTTGATGCTTGTAACATCAAAACAGTTCCACAGCCATGATTGTTATATTGATCGGTTTGAAACCACTTTCTGGCTCGAATAAGTGCATACAATAAGTACATATATGTAGGTTATTATATGATCGGGCTTGACAGGCCATAATTAAATAACATTTTATATTGTAATTAATGCACTAAGATTTCATGTAAGTCTATCACTTCTTTTGAAGGTTTTAAAGTTTTATAAAACTAAAACATTTTAATAATTGCTTTTTAACTATTTCTTGTACTGTTGCCAAATTTATATAAGCAAAATAGTTTACATATGTATAGAATGTATGTACATATTTGTGTATGTATATGTACATATGTATGTATGTATGTATATTGTAGACTCTTGGTGTTTTACTTTAAAAGTCAGCCTTGTGCAATGGCAGTGTTTTACGCCCAACAAAAATTTGCATCAAATTAAAATAAATAAATTACTTTAATGTTTTCTTTATTTCATTTTATAATAGTTTTTGCTTACAAAAGTGTGTTTTTTGTATTGTTATTGTTGTTGTTAGGAAATAGAATAAAGTCTATGGACTTAAATATTATTAAAATGTACATGTGCGAATATTTGCCACGAATTTTGCATTAAATCGGTTTTTTCCACTTGATTTGATTTTGAATTTATATGAAAATGTAATAATAAATTGACACAAATTGAAATATTCGTTTTTTCTTTAGGATTTTATTCAGTATATTAATACAAAGCCTTCCAGGCCAAAAAGAAATAAATTGTGTATTCATGAAGTTCCTTTTTTTTAAACCTTAACTATTTATGTACTTTTGAATAAACTTAAGCTAGACATTCCAGATAAACTGGTAATGTTTTCTGAAATTAATTTTTATTGGCCACTACCGGTTCTGGAGTGTTCATAGCATATCCTAAACATTGTAACGCTCTACGTACGTCAACGAATACAGTAGGATCCTCTATGGTTGGGGGAATATGGACTAATTCGTTTTTGGCAAAATCGGCCAGAGTTTTGCGCATTGTTTTGCCCGATCGTGTGCGTGGTAATGCCTTAACAGGAGCTGCTAAACGAAAAGATGCTATGGGTCCAACAACATCTCGTATTTTCTGTATTATTTCAGCCGACAATTTTGCGCTAGTTTTCAAGCAGTTTTCACGGGGAATATAAAGGCAAAGTGGCACTTGACCTTTGGTAGATTCAGGTACACCAAATACGGCAGCATCAACAACATCGGGATGACGGAGAACAGCATCCTCAAGGGACTGAGTAGAGATACGATGACCAGCTACATTAATAATATCATCAGCCCGAGCTGTTACGTAAACGTAGCCATTTTCATCTTTGTAACCAGCATCCATGGTATCAAAGTAACCCTAACAAATACAATAAGAAAAGAAAACGAATTTAGTTTCGAAAACTTTTAACTCAAAAAAATCTACTTACTGGATATTTGGTAAAGTAAACTTTTTTAAAAAGCTCATCATTTCCATACAACGTAGACATATTTCCGGGTGGTAATGGTAACTTGAAAACAATTCTACCCAACTTATTTGGTTCACATTCGCTGCCATCAGATTGTAAAATTTTAACTTAAAAATAATGAATTTATTTAATTTAATTTCAATTATTGGTTGTCATTGCTGTCAACCTACTATTATAGCCCATAAAGGGCAAACCGGTGGTAAATGGTGGCGGGTTAAGGCTGTGTTTAAATCCCAAACAAGTGCCTGTTACCGGAGTTCCTGTCTCCGTTTGCCACCAATTATTTAAAGTTGGCACCTTAAATGTTTTCTCAATCCAACTTTTTGTTTCCAAATCACAATGTTCACCGGCTATAAACACGGAGCGCAAAGATTTCAAAGAATATTTACGGCCATATTTGGACTCGGGATCTACACGGCGTAAAACACGAAAAGCAGTGGGTACAGAAAACAAAGATGCCACTTTGTGCTGATCAATAATGCTGGAAAAGTGTTGCAGAATCAAATAAGTTTATGGGAATTTTATGGTAAGCTTCTGCCATAGGAACTCACCGGAAATACTGTCCAGGATCTGGAGTTCTATCGGGTTTTCCCTCATACAAAACAGTGGTGGCTCCGTACAACAGCGGCCCATAGCATATGTAAGAATGACCAACAACCCAACCAAAGTCCGAGGCACCCCACCAAACATCATCGGGATTAATGCCATAAAACGTTTTCATTGTATACATAAGTGTAACCAAATGACCACCTGTAGGTCTCTGTACACCCTTCGGTTTATCTGTAGTACCTGAGGTGTAAAGTATATACAAAGGATCATTAGCCTCTACTGGCACACAGTCAGCTGGTTCGCCCAAGTTTTGTACAGTGCCCCAATCAATATCAGTTTTACTATCCAAAACCGATAAAGAGACATTGTTTCGTTGAAAAATAATATTACAAGTCGGTTTCCATTTGGATATGCTAACGGCATTGTGTAAAATATCAATATAAGAAATAACCTTTCCTGGTTCTACGCCACAATTAGCAGCTATTACCAATTTAGGTTCGGCATGCTCTATACGAGTGCACAGTTCACTGGCTGCAAAACCACCAAAGACTACCGAATGTACAGCTCCCAATCGTACGGTGGCCAGCATTGCCATAACTGTTTCCGGTATAAGAGGCATATAGATAATAACCTTATCTCCTCGCTTAACACCCAAATTGGACATACCTCCAGCTAATTTTGCAATCTAAATATAGTATATGTACATAGAGCAAGATTTCTAAATTCCCTTGTAGGGCCTTATTATGGCACAATCTTACCTGATCGTATAATTCCTGATAGGTTACATGTCGTACAGTGTTTGTGAGAGGACTATCGTGTATGATTGCCACCTTGGCACCCCTGCCTGCCTTTACATGCCGATCAACGGCATTGTAGCAGGCATTTAAATAACCTCCAACATACCATTTTGTAAATGGGGGATTTGAATTGTCTATTACACGATCCCATGGTCGCATCCAATCAATTAAATGCCCTAATTTATCCCAAAAATCGGTTGGTTCTTTTATCGATCTTCTATAGTTGTCCAAATAAATAGGATCATGCACATCATCGGGCAAGCCATCTGAAACTAAGATGAATAACTTTTAAAATTCAAATAACTGAAAATAAAACAAGTATAAAAGTTATAGTCGGTCAAGTGTGGTTATAAAATATCCTACATCATGACATTGGAATATACATATGTATGTACATACATATGTATGTATAATTATTTGTGCTGAATTATTATTTCGAATTCGACATTAAACAAAAGAGGGTTTTAAGGTGTATATGCAAGGTATATTGATTATCAGGTAGTTTTAGTTTTTTAAGGACTTATGAGCGTTAAGGTTATTTTAAAATGGGGCTACGACCAATAATAGGTCCTAAACTGCGAAACTAAATAAACAAATTTTATTTAAATACAATTAGAGGTCAATATCGGAATAACGTGTGCCACTTACACTACAACTAGGTGATAACATATACCGATTAAAATCAAACACATACATAAATATTTACATACATATGTATGTGTCACAAATTTCATCAAAATCTGTTTTTAATTGCGACCTTTAAATTCTGAACCGATCAGTGTTGGGTATAAAGAGGTTTTCAGATAATGTTTTTATCTTGGCTTAAAATAGAGAGCAATCAGTGTTTAAAGCATGGGTGGTGGGCGTAAAATAAAAAAAAAAAATCCTTGCTGTTATTGAAAACATAAGAAAAATAGCTTATATCGAAAGTGGGAGTGGAAGCAGGCGTGTCATACTTTTTTAATACCGATGACTTCAGTTTTAATATAGAAACACCAGGTTTTAGATTCGTCTTAAATTTTTGCCCATAAATTCAATCTGTATTGATCGTCAGAGCACTTGTAGTTAGTCCCAATTTACAAAGCAGAATTAAAAGGTAGACAGAAAAAGTTTGTTTGCGAGGGGCTTAAAAGGTAGAGTGTGTAGTATACGACTATCTGTACTAGAAAAGATAATTGAAAAAATGTCTGTGTTTCAATTCAAGCAATTTGGACTTATAAAGGTTTACCTCCATATTCAAAAAAAAATCTGCTTAATAAACCTTCAATAATTCAATTAATCGTTTATGATTATGGGGGTAAATTTGCCAAAAGCTATATTTGCTAAATTTTAAAAATGCCCAAAAATGTGCGTTACGGCGTTATTATTTTTCTGTTGAAACCATTTTGTCCAATTTCAATATTAAATATATGTCCGTCTGTTGAAAGCTTGATCGTCTTAGATTAAATAAAATAATTATTTGTTGCATCATTAAGCGAATACGTATTTCAATGTGTTACAAATTGAATGACAAAATTAATACACACATACATAAATACATATGTATGAGTTTTTATCAACATATCTATTATTGGTGGCGGGTTTTTTGTTTCAGGTTTGCCAAAAAACTATGCAACAATAGTAGTAGGCTTGTTATGCACAAAATGTTATCGAAATTCGACCCATAAAGACGTCGTTTAACGTATATTTTTGTTTAACTTTTAGCGTTTTTTGTACATTTTAGGCTGGGGGTTACTCTGTAATTCGATTTAATTAGAAATTTGTTCGAATTTGCATGCCTTAAACAAGTAAATTCGAAAATGTTTTCTTTCGCATTAAATTACAGAGTAACCCACCTGGTCTACTGCGCGTTTTCTTTTAAAAAGATGGCATCACTGAGATAATTGTAAAAATATAAAAAATAATTGGACTTTTAACTCTTACTTTTAGTATGGAAATTGAGTATAAATTTGTTTAATAATAAGACTAACGTATTTTAGTTCAGTCTCAGCTTTTAAAAAGTTGGCAACACTAAGATGACTGCTTGCAATAAATTCTTAACAAATCGGACTTTTAACCTCTTACTTTCTGTATGGAAATTAAAGTATAAACTTGTGATTTTTGTGTCAAAAAACTGTTAACAAACTATTAAGATTAAAAACGTGTTTCAATAAGAACTTTAATTGATGAAATTAGACTTGAATTGATATTTTTTATAATAAAAAAATAAAATATGAATAATTTAACACATTTTTAGGCGTTTTTTCTTTAATAAACTATTTCAAAGATTTATGATTTATAATTAAAAATCATCAATTGCCTAAGAAGAAGTTTACGTTTTTTTTCTTTACACATTTGAAATTCAATGACATATTTTTAATTCACTTTCACTAATATCGATTTCTTAACTTACAATCACCATCATATTGTGCATTTCTATCCATTGTTAAGGTAAATATATATTAATTTTTTTATTAAAAATAATCCTTTTAAATTTTGTTTATTTAAATGTTAATTATTTTTTTTTATTTTTTTGTTGAATTTTTAATTAAATTTTTTTCTGATCCTTTCAACGATTGAATTACATCCGTTCCATGGAACTTAAAGAAACTAACTGAATTGTGGTTGTAATTTCAAAAAGAAATGAAATAATTTTAAATACAAAAGTATATAAACGTATGGCATAATTATATGTAAATAGTGTGTTTTTAATGAAAAAAAAAAACTAATTATAAAATCATTTGCGTTTATTCGTTTCGGTCATTTGTGCTTTCGTTATATTGTCTATTTCCTATTTTCTAATTGAGACAACGATATTGTACATATGTATATTTACATATAATATTTCGAGTAATATAAGAACCAAAGAGTTAGAAAAGACATTGGTGTTCAAAGTCTAGTCTCATTTCTGTTATTTTTTTTTTATTTTGTTCGTAACAATTTCAGATTAATAATGTCGTTTGACCTACGGCATCATTACGTTCGTATCAATTTTATAAATTTTATCCGATATAAAAAAAATTAAACAAATTACATACATTTTTTATTCTTTTATTTATTTTTATTATGTTTTGATTTTTTGCTTTTCTTTTGTGGTGGAGCTGGGGACATCTCAACGTCATTGGCGATTTGTTTATTTTCGTCGGTTTCTTCAATGTCAACACTAAAACCTTTAATATAAGGTTTTACCAGTTGAAAGACTAACTTTTCATGCTGAACATTCGACGAATCCAAACTTAAGCGTACGGTAACCGGATCAAAGGCATGAAATATAACATCACCACAACGTTGGGTATAGTCCTTGAAATACATAAAAAAAAAGAAAATTATAAATATTAATTTGTATTTTTCAATCATTGTATTAATAAATCTAACGAATTTACTTACCTCTTCATTAAAAGTAAATGTTACATTTCCTGGCAGTTTATTTACATCGTCCTTAAGTGAATTTAAATAAACGGTGCCTTCTAAGCCAAACTTCGGTATAAGCACCTGCAGAGCATTTTTGCGTACAAACAAAACATAACTGAAAGAAAATAAAATAAAACAGACACAAATATTAAAATGGAATGCCCAATTTCATTAAAATGTATTCATGTTAATTTTTTTACTTTAACGAAAAATTTCTGTAGACAAACAAACGATGCCAAAAAAAAAAAACAATTTACAATA
>NDXZ01031536.1:0-18671 GCA_003055125.1 Paykullia maculata
AATCCTTTTTTTATTAGCAGTTAAAAGCTTAATGTTCGATCGTTGTAATGATCTCTATATGGAAAAATATTTTTTTTTTATTGATTTAATAATTGTATCAATTATTACACTATGTATATAATTAAATTTTAAACTAGTTTTAAGCAATAAATTGAAGAAAAATATATGTTAGTTTTTTCTGTGTACTGAAATTGTTGTGTTTTAATTAAAATATTAATATAAAATACTTAAATATAGATATACATATATTTTTTCGCAAAACGCATTTCTAATTTTTTTCATTAGTAAATAACTTCCGTGCGAAGCCCAGTTTGGTATAAATATTATAAATCGATTTGCCAAGTTTAATATAAAAGCTAAATTACACATTAAGCAATTCTTTTGGTTAAACTATTTTACTTTCGCTCTAAACGTATGCTAATATTTTTAATACAATATCTTTTCCCTCTTCTTTTTTGCTTTAATTTAATCAGTTAAATTGTTTGTATACATATGTATGTACAATGTACATAAATATTATCTCATTTTCAATTTCTTCAATAATGTTAAGTAATTCAAATATTTCGTTTCAATTTATTTAACAAATAATGTCCAGCGATTAATTAATGGACGACAATTTGTTCCATTTAAAAGGAAAACGTATGTACGTTAATATAATTTCTACTAAAGCAATGCTTGTTTAATTTATTAAAAAAAATAAAAACAACTACAACTACAACAAATAATACGATTGTAAAACAAATTTAAAGAAAAGCAAATAATGTCGCCGGCAAAAAGAAATCATTGAATGAATAAAACATTGTTTTGTGTAAAGTTATTTATCTTTTGACTAAAAAAGGGACACAAACATATGTATGTATGTATGTGAGTATATATGAAAATACATAAGTATGTTTGTATGTATGTATGTTAAAATATCAAGCAAAAAAAAAGTTTAAGATTTGGACAAATCAAGTTTTATTTTAGAAAAACAATTTTACTAATCTAGAGGCCGAAATCTGGCAAATAAATAATGTGGCCAAAGAGTAAACACACAAACACAAATAAAGACAAGTAAAGGCAGCCAGACGTACCCAATTGATTTTTTTTTATTGTTTTTAAGACATTTTTAACGAAATGTAAAAGTTTTTGGCAAGTTTTAATAAAAATTGTGATAACAAGACAAACGTTGTAATACATTCAAAAGTTTTTCAAATATATTCTATAATTAAGGACATTTTTTTGTTTAAAAAATTCTTTAGTTTATTCTCTAGAAATAAAGGGTATTTAATAAATTCTCTATAAAAATATAAAAAATATTTAAAGAAAATGTTTAATAATTTTTCTTTTACAAATGTTTGACCAAGCGAAAAGCCACTGCAGAGAAAAGTTTAAGAAGTTAAGCTTTAAAAAAATTTTGAAGGAAGACAAGGGTTAGTTTTGCAGGACGATGAAAGCGGGTCAATATATTAAGTGAGGAATTTTGTAAGTAACGCAACATCCTTTCAATAAATAAAATATTGTTTTGACATTACAAATGCTGCTGTTTGTTTTCTTTGTTTTTTTTATTCATTTGTTGTTTGTTTGCTTGTTGCAACACCACCCCATTCCTGTTGTCTGCTGCTCATGTTGTTGTTGTTTCCTTCCAATAAACCAAGGTGTGAATAAATCAAATGACATTCTTCTGGCCTAATAAAACACCCTTTTCTTTTTTGTTTGCCAGCCCTTATTTTAAGTTCTCTATTATTATTATTATTTTTGTTGCTGCCGTTTTGTTACAAGGATAGATACAACGAAGGACACAATACGAGAGGTATAAGTTTTGTTTGATATATTAGAGTCATTAATCACAAGTTATCGTTAACAATTGCGTTGATCTGATCATTGAATAATTTTATAGCCTAAAATACATAGTTGTCTCTCGTTTTGTTATTTGTTGTTTGATTGTTTGTTTTAATTTATTATCAAAGAACGATTTATTGGATAATCATTACTGTTAAGGATGAGAGCATTTAAAGTAACTCCCTTAAGAAAATGTCTTAATTTAGAGAAAATAGGATTTAAAAGAAATGACAGGTAAAGACAGAGGCTGTGTTATAAAGAAACAAGAACTTAATTAAGGACACATATCAACAATTATTAATTTTATCAAAAGAGTGTGGCAGAAATCAAAAATGTTTGTTCCTTTAGGACATGGCAGTAACATAGAATTAAAATTCGATGCAAATTAATCTTAAAGTGTTTTTCCTACAATTATTATCTAAAAGCAGACCTGTCTTTTTATAGGTCAAAAACAAATTAATGTTAAATTTAGGAAACTTTAACATCTTTTGTTATTCTTTCAAGTTGATACCACACAATTTTCTTTTAAGTAAGTTAAGGTACTACATATACTTTTAAAAATCTTTTTACAATTTTTGTATCAAAGAATAAGCGTTTTACAGTGGAACCGATCGCATAAATATATGATCTGCAAAGATCATATATTTAAAAAACTTTTAGTAGAAGCCAATAATTTCATTTTTTATACGGAAATGTAAGACCGTAAAATTTCTTAGTGTTGAAATCGGTCTAAATATTTTAAATATATCCGTAACTCGTAATTATACGTTTAGGTTTCTAGCCCAGTTATCTTTTAAAGCGAATAATAATTTTTTCTTACCAGTGGCCTTATGAAAAAAAGGTCAATAAATTATTTTGTATCAAATATTTCTAATATGTGGAAACTCTTTTTTGTTAAAAAAAACGAATATATGTATATTCAATGCAACCCTGCTAGCAAAAATAACCTAAAGGCATAAAAAATTGCACATTCATGTCGATTGGGAGAAAACTTTGTTGTTTAAATTTTTTATTTATAGAATTTGACATTTAAAGCCCATAGGGATAAATATTTATATAAATGATTTTTGATAGTTTTGCCACAAAAAAAAAAAAAATAATAATCAACTGGGCTTTTAACAGCAGCTTTTAAATAAAGGCATCTTAAACAGGGACTCATATATCTTTAATGGGACGAAATACAGACGGAAGGAGTTTAGTGCATTAAAACGTTATGTTTTATAAAAAAATATAAAACAAAGTTGGCCTCATGAAAGTTTTTCCCAACAAAAAAGAATCAGGTTTTAAAAAAATTTCCATTAAACATTTTTTATATTTTTTAGTCAGGAATAGAGATGTGTTTGCTTTCAAAAATGTAAAAATAAATCAATTTTAAATATAAACAATTAAAAATATATTTTTTACCGATTAAGCTTATAATGTGTGTAAGTATGTAGAATATTAGAAGGTCATGGGTACAATATCGTGTATCATGATCAAGGTGTATACAATATTTTTATATAAAATTTAGACACTCTGTCACAGAGTGTGACGAAATATTTAAAGGCAACTGTTGTTATGAAACACGCCCTTAATTAGAAAAAATATTGGATTTTAAAGTTTTTAAAAATTTTTCGCATTTATGTATATAAATTTATAAACGTTAACATTTCTTTTAAAAATGGGTATGTTATTAAAACAAAATTCTTTTAAAATTATTTATTACTAAATTTATTCAATTTGTATGCATTTAGAAAATCTCGACATTCTCCAGAAATGCAATATTGAAGATATTGTAAACCCTTTGCCTGAAGAGGCCTTCGAACTATTACCCTGTCAGAAGAACTTTAAATTAAAACCCCAAGATGAAATCAGTGTGGATAGTATAGTTTCCGCAATATTAGATCGTGTCGAAGCACCGGAGGAACAATTTCGAAAACTTAAATTTGACGTACCCGCCAAAGAGCTGCTTAATGAAAAACAGGCCATACTCTTCGAGGAACGTTTATATGTGTCTCAATTGAAAGATGACAATTGTAGGTTCTATGAAGAATCTATAATATTTCTTGAAAGTGAATTAGAAGAAATTGGAGAATTTAAACTAAAAGTAGAAGAGAGTTATGATGGTTATGTTGTATTTGGAAAAAGTAAAATGATAAGAGGAAAAGGAAAATATAATTGTGGCCATTGTTTGAAAGGAAAATATGATAATAAATTGAGGTTAATATGCGAAAAACGTAGCGAATATGATTTTGTGGATAATGCCAGGATAGTAAGTGATTGTTAAAAGGCATATGTACATATGTATGTATGTATGCATGATAAAAGTTTGTTACTTATTTTTGTATTAATTTAAGGAAAAAACTTTGGATGCCCGCATAATTAATGACAAATTAATAACGAAACGTGAGACGAAAATCAACAATGATGGCCAACGTTTTAAGGCTGTCATTAATGTTAAAGGTCGTGATGATGTCTTTATTTTAGATGGTGGTGTATTGTTATTAATGCGCTATTTAATTGTTAATAATTTTCGTGGAGATTTCCATTATTACTCTATGAATTTAATAGGTAAGAACCCGTTTACCTCCCAGTTATGATTTCTTAAATCCTGGGATATTTTCTACTGAAAGAAATTTTTGTGTTGACAGGAACTTAGTTGTGAAATCTTCATTAAAAAACAAGGCAATGGCCACCTTTAGGTTGCATTTCTAATCTCAGTATTAACAAGTTATTTGTTTAAATTATTAGCAATTTATTACTTTTCATATATTTTTTGGTTCTTTTGGGTACTTAGAAGATTAAGCTTATAGTCAATACCAAATTGTATCTAGAAATTTTATATGAAAACCTGGGATGAATTTTATTTTACTCAACTTAGACAGACTTTATTAAGAAAGAGAATGTGTCTCCAATGCATCTGTGTACTTTTGACAAAAAACCTTAAGTTAAGATTTCAAAATTCATGAATCAATAAGTTAAATCCTTAAGATGCTACTTTTATACAAATCAGTATATTTCTATGAATAGAGCGCATTCACACTGGAAAAGTTAACTTTGATAAACTTTTTCGATTTCTCTCTTCATTTTTTTCTTTCATTTTCAAACAGGAAAGTTTATTATTTTGTTAAAACGTTTTTCTTTTTTAGGCATTTTGATTGACTGATTTTCGATTTCTCTATAAATACAACAAACAAAAAACACGATGGAATTTGCAAGTACAAAAATATTAAAACCTCCGTTAGATTTTTCTCTCTCTTTACTGAATTACAGACTTTATTATATTTGTTGTTTGTTTCTTCACTTTTCTAAAAATTGAAAATTGTCAAAATTTCACAGTTCACAAGGTTCTGCTTCGTTCACATTTAGACTTGCTTGTTTACCTGATAATTCTTATACAAACTTCTAAAAAGTTTGAAAATTCGTCTTAAATTGTTTTCTTATTAGAAAAATCCAAATATAAATTACTTACAAATTTTCAGTAAGTTTTCTTAAACAATTTTTTTGTTAACTTATATAAAGGGATTATTTTAGTTCTTACCCCCCTTATTTATAAACGATTTATAAGTTTATCAAAGGTTTATAAAACAAGTTTTCTATGAAAAATGATTTATAAATTTAACAAATTTATTTTGTAGACCTATAATTATCCTTTATGAATGAGACCGTTAATATATAATAATATAAAACATATAATAACAATTTTTTTTTAGGCAAAGTTATACGCTGCCTATTGACTGTAAGTGAAGAGCGCAAAAAAATCAAGATGTTTCATCGAACATTTAAAAATGTCCTCCATGTCGTTAATACCCAATACTTTAACGATATAGTCCAGGAAGTATCGGAAACATTTTATAGCGCCAATGGCAAAATGATTCTGCATTTTTGGCATAATTTTAATTACATGATCCATGAAACCAAAGGCTTCATACCCAAAAAGGAACCAATTGTTCCCAAATTGGAATTAATGTGGCGCAGTCAAAATCAGCTCTTGGATCAATATCGTTTGAAAAAGAAACTGACCTATGAAAACGCCATGGAATATTTTGACAAGCATCCGGAGCTGTCGGATTTCTTGCATGACTACGTTTTAAATGTTTTAAAATACAAGCCAAATAATGTGTTGGAATATACCGTAAGGTTCTTTCAAAAGTTTAAAAAATCTTCAAATATGGATTAATTATGTCTGCACAATGGATTTTTATTGAAAGCAACACTTGTTTGTTTATCACAAACAGTTGGAAAAAACTTGGCAACCATTTAGTTGTTATTTATTGTGTCAAAACAACTTTTTTTCCGTAGTGTAGCAAAAGCGGAAATAAAAATAAATCTTTCATAATTTGTTTAAAAATTGAATTTGTTTATTTTCAATTATATATTTTTGAATAAATTTATTTTGCAAAAAATCTTGATTATTTATTGAAATGTCTTCTAATAATCCTGATCAAAAGGTTGGTTTTAATTTTAAAATTTTCATAAAATCATTTATTATTGATTTTTGTCTTTAGGAAGCACCGCCTCCTGCTGAGGGGGAAGACTTTAAAATCCCCCATAAAGAAGAACCTATGCCAGAAAATATTCCGGTAAGTTTTGTGATAAATGTGAATACAGTTTAAAATTTTTGTGCCGGTATTAACACGGTGGCTATATTTACGGTTTAATGACGGTATTTCTTTAAAGTAAAAATCGTTGTAATTCTCTCTCTCTCTCTCCCTCTATTTATATAATCGGAGACATTAAAAGACTTATTGAAAATATTTTTGCCATCGCTTTATAACAGTAAAATTGTGCGAAATTTGGTAACAAAAAAGACTTGGATAAAAAAAATTTTGGTAAAAATTATTAGGAAATGCTTTGATATAAATACAGGTCATTAAATATTTGCAACCGTGGCAGAGTTCTCATGTAAGCACTCTCTTAGTTGCACCTGGTTTATAGACCAGCGTCATCTATCATCTTTGACGACTCGCCAAAGATATTTAGAATCTACTCTAAACGATTCATCAATCAATTGCATCAGTTGTTCTTCTTTCAAACAAATTCCTCTTCCTTAAAAAGGGGAAGTTTAAAATCTTTGAATATATTTCAGCAAGGACAAAAACATACTGATTAACGTTAGGAGTCAAAAAAAATTTCCAAATGTGAGCTCTTAGATCGTGAAACATATTTAGTATTTAAAGCAAATGCTTCGTTATAACTTAAAGTATAAACAAAAACAGTTATTTCTTATTTATATTTCTTCCTAATCAGGTGGCCATAAACCCTCATGCCGATGATTTTGATAATCCCCCTTGCTATTTGCCACAACCAGACGATCTATTGCCGAAGAAGGATAACTTACAGCCAATGGGTCCTGTTGGTCCATGGGCAACAGGTAAAGTTGACTGGAGCCCAATGGCAGGCTTAACTGGCACAAGGCCGGTGGTTGATCGCTATTCCATAACAAGATTCAGTCCCAATGAGTGGAGAGCCAAAAATTTGGAAACCGTAAAAAATACAAATCAGGTGTTTGACAGAACAGTAAAGTAAGTTTCTAAAGCAAATGTGTAAAGATCTTTAAAAAAAACCAGCTTCCGCTTCAGAAATCAATACAGCTGCAAAACCTCACTAATGCGTATTAATACGCTAGTGGATAAAACGCAAAACGAAACCACCGAGAATATGCGTCAACGGGCTCAATTGATTGGTAAATGGAAAACTACCCTGGAAGCGTCCATCAAAGCCATGCAAGATGAGATAAGCACTTTGGAAGAGGAAAGAGTAAGACTTAAGAAATCTTTGGTTATATTAGGTGTTCCCGAGTCCATAGCCAAAGAATGTTTAGATAAACGTTGCGGAAGGCCTGATACGGAATTAGTGAGAGACACCCCAGAGGAGGAGTTAGTTAATGAGTTGGCTTTAATAGCCGAGATACGTCAGCTTCTTAAGAAAACTTTAGAAGATTTTGAGCAGCAACAAGTTGAAAATCGTACAGCACGCCAACGTTTAGAGTACGATTGGAGCGACAAAAAGGAAGCTTATGAAATAGATGCGTTAAATGTGGGACTTAATAATAAATCTCTGACGATATTGTTCAGACCAGGAGCTGTTCGACAGCCAGCCGGGTAAGACTTTCTAATATAAACAATAAAAATTGTAATTTAAATTATAATGAAATTTAGGCAAGCCTCGGAACAATATTGGGAGCATTTTAGCAAAGAGACTTTAGAGGAGTGTGAAAAATGCCGTCAAAAGTCATATAAATTGAGACAGACTTTAAATGCAACTTTAATGAATGCGGCCCGTGACATACGCACTCAAGCCGATGTGGTTGAAAAAGCATTTACGGCACGCATCAATTGCACTCAACAAAATGTGCAACGTTTCGAAAATGATCTAAGAGAGGTAAGGGAAAATTAATAAATTTTGTTTTAAATATAAAATGCTTTTAACTTCATTTTAGTGCCTTCAAAAATTGGCTGATACTGAAATGCGCATTGAGAAATTACATCGTGCCATACGCAATTTTGATGTTGGCATGAAAGTGGCACAAACTCGCATGGATAATCGTAGCTACCGACCAAATGTGGAAAATTGTCGTGACACTGCTCAACAAAATCTTATAGATGAAGTCGCCATAATTCAAAGTAGTGTCTCGGCCATGTTGCAAGAACTGGATGAGGCTGAAAATGTTAAAAATCAACTCATGCAAACACGCAGCACTCTGGAACGTGAAATTATGTTGAAACGTCGTACTTTATGGTTAGATCGTGAACGCTGTATGCTTTTGAGATCTCATTATCCATCGGCAAATGCCCTAAGTGGTTTTGCTAGTATTTGAATAAATCTCAACAAATTATCATGCTTTTAGAGAAAATAACATAAATTGTTTTTATTATCTTATAAATCTAAATAGAAAAATCTTAAATCAGTTCTTAAGGCAATAACAATTCTTTAATCTTCCTCATCGAAGACGTAGCCCAGCTGTTCTAGTTCCTTTTTGACGGCCTTGTTCTTGCTAAAACTTTTGTACCACATGTCACTGGGATAATCGTCGTGGATGCCACCATATCTGCAGAGAAAATAGAAAAATGTATTTATTACACCTTTTTCTTTGAGTCAGACATTTTTTTAAAAACTAAATAATGGTTAAAGATTTGAAATTGCTTCAATGTACGGTCTGTACACAGGTTTAAAACGTCAAGTAAAGCCCACGTTTCATTTGAATAAGTTAAGGCGATCCATTTAAAAAGGCAGTATTTTCTTTTTACATTTTATTCTCAATTCGAATAACGATCTGATCGGTATTCCATCTTACCTCTTTGGTAAATATTCTGGATTGATATGTTTATGCAGTGACGACATATCTGAACCATGTATAAACAAACCATCCTTCATTGAAGCATCCATAAATGGTTTGAATATATTAAATGCCGTATTAAAAACCCAATTTTGATTGACAATATGTAAAGCAGAGGTTCGAATTGGCATTGAGGTCTACAAAAAAAAATAGAACAAATATTTAAGAATAACTTTTAAGACATATAAATAAAAAAATAAATACTTACCACCAACATGGCAATCATTTTCTGTGCCACACTAGGACTCAAATGTAGAACATGACCCAATGTGAAGTCTTTTAAGTCGAATATACCCACACCACCCATAACCTGGCCAATGGGCTCCATGGAACCCAATTCCAAGAGACACACCGAAGCACGAAATATATCATCAATATTCACTTCACTTGTATTCCATTTGCCAAAGCGATATATTAAGATGCGATGACCGTTTTGATCTTTATAAGGGGTAACGGTTAAAATATTGGCTTCACCAACTAATTTTAATTCAGCGGGACGTACTTTTTCATAATAGGATTTATTCTGTTCGCGAAACTTATAATAATGGCACAACTGTAAGAAAATAGTTTTTTTTTTAATATCAAAAACTTTTACATTCATACATTTTGTTTAGGTTTAATTTTACCAATTTATAACTGGCTTCGATTTTCCAATAGCGAGCCCTAAGAAATTTTATTAAATACTCATCGTCAGTTCTATGCGGCTGACAGCGATCGTGTTCAAGTATATAATTACGAAATTCGGCAATCATATGCTCTTTGGTCAGCTCACATTCACCATTTTCTATGGCCACTTTTTTAATATCCTCCGGCAATTCGGCCTCCAAATTGAGGATATATTCTATGGAAGGCATTCTTGGAAATGTTAGGATGAAGCTTAAAGTTAAAAAGAAATTTCAATTAAAAGTAGTTGGACACTGAAAAATACGAACATTATTTTCAACCCACCACACCTTAAATTAAAATAAATTTTTTAAAGAAAATTTAAAGTTCTTTAAGCATATTAAAAACAATCCCATAATATAAAACATATAGACTGTTAATTGTTTTTAAAATTGTTGTAAATATGTTGTGATGTATGCTGGGCATTGTATGTTCGTGCTTGACCAGCTATAAATTTCTTACTTGTTTTATTTATAAATCGTGTTTGATAATTTCCTTATTTTTTAAATAAATTTTCATTAGCAAATTGATAATAACGTTTTTTTATACCCTTTACCAGAGGTGACAAGGGTATACATATATAGGTTTGTCATTCCGTTTGTAATTTCTACAATATGCATTTGTGACCCCATAAAGTATATATATTCTGAATCTTTATAGATAGGGAAGTCGATTTAGCCATGCCCGCCTGTCTGTCTGTCTGTCCTCCGATGTCGTGCAGACGCGTTAGTAGTATCAAACAATCAGAAATTATCCAGTAAAATCGCTTAATAATTGACCGAGATATAAACCAAAAAAGACAACTACCTTTTTTTACACAAAATTTATTTAATTTAATTATTTAATTAAAAAAAAAAATTTTATAAATTTTTTAATGTTTTTTTTTACACATACATACACATAGCGCTTTAACTTGTTTTATTTAAAATTTCTTTTTATCTCAATATTTGTTTTAAGTAAATACACATTTAAATAATTAAAATTAAAAAAATTTTCATATTTTTATAGGTTTTTAACCACTAATTGCTGGTACGAGTAGGGATAACAGAGGCGAAAGAAATTCTGGCGGGAATCGAACCCACAAAACTCCTAAAAACTGACAGACTATCACACTACTAATTCATCCACCGGGGCCCAGTATGTGTGTGTAGGTATGTACATACGTAAGTATATATGTATGCATAAAGATACTATATCAATTTTTTAAATATTCAAACAAAGTAAACAGACAAAATGTTTGTAAAAAAATAAGCAAGGCAAGCAGGTTGCAAGTTATATTGAAAGCTTATAGACAGCCGTTATAAATAGCGAACAGCTTGACATTGACATTGATTGTTAAAATACATATCGCACACCCAGTTCATAAGTGACACAACTCAAAATTTTTAATTTTTCAGAAATCGAAATAAACTGTTTTTGACGTAAATAAAAATAGTTAAAAACAAAAACGTTGGACCATTGAATTCGATTTAAAACTATTTAGTACTTAGCGTAGGGATCTATTACCATTATATTTTCGGACACAACTAAAAATAAGTCACTTTTATGAATTGCAACTTTATACCAATTGAAACATAAAGACAGACATAACTGTTTTTTAGCAACAGTTAACAACAAAAAAATACACTGATATTTTTCTTCTAGATAAACAAGTGTATTGAGTTGTGTCACTTTTGAACTGGGTGTGCGATATGTTTGTACTTCTACTAAAATATCTTAACAAGCACAATGTGCATTACACAGATGCTTATTGCAGTGGTACAGAATACAGAATGTAGTTGTCGTTTTTTTAACTTAATTAAAAATTAAATTTTTAATAACAATAATTTCCAAAAAAAATCATTTTAAACAGGATTAAGAGTCAAAAAAAAATGTATATTTTAGAGTTTGTTTATGTTTAACCTGTCGTTGCCACATGCAAGCGTAAGTTCAAAAAACTCAAAACACTTTCACTTTTTCATTAACATAATCAAAGCAATGCGATTTATCGCTCAGTTTGCGAATTTTTGGTCACAATACTTGTCGCAGGTATTATAACATTTTGTTTAACCAATTTTATAGTATTTGGCAAAATAAAAATAATAATTAAAATTGATTTTGTGTAAATTTATTGCACAAAAAAATCATAAGAAAAGACAACGACTGTTTGAAATATATTTTTTATGTTAAAAAACTAAAAAAAAAAATTTACCAAACGTTAAATAATTGGCATGCTGGATTGCTACTACTTAAAGGAGTGATATTATTTAAAAAAAAATATTTAACAAAAATCAATAAGCAGAAATTCTGAATTTTTAAAATTTTTTTTTTAATTCATTAACATTTTCCTTTAACGACTTTAAAAAAATTAAAAACTTAATTGTATGAAAGAGCACTAAACAATTTGTAACATTTTTCAAAAATTTTGGTAGTTTTCGGAGAAAGTATGTGTAATAATTTTTCAAAAAGTCACTTGCATGTGGCAACGCAAGGTAAAATTTATTTAAAAAAATAAAAACAAAACGCAAATAGCGGCCGTTTAAACGTAGTATTTGTTTTATAAAAAAGATCTTTGAACTTAATTTTTTTCAATTTATTAGTTAGTTCCTTAAGGGCTGTTAGTGTTGTTATAGTATTACAAAAAAAAAAAAAACCATGTGATAGTAGTGAGTGCTGTGTATATTTTAATACACTCTTATCACCGATCTTTTTCTTTATATAGGTGAAGGTTAAATGAGTACAACATTGTTTAATTGTTAAAATTTCAGATTAGAATTTGCAAACTAGTTTAAAAATAATATGTATTTATGTAAATAAAAAAAAAAACGTTAAGGTTTGTTTATCAAAGTTTTAAAGTTTGTTTATCAAAAAATAGTAATAATTTTCGATTATCAGCCGTAATATACGAGTACATATGCATGCATATATGTACCCTGCAGAAAATGTCGATAGTGAAACAGTACTGATTTACTATTGACCTTGTCATCAGAACTACTGACAAATTAAACCCCAGACAATGCTTTTTGCTATAGACATTAAAAATGTGCTTGTCATTGAGAATCTACTAGTGACCTTGGCACTATTGACTAGGTAGTTCTTGTGGAACCATATGGAGACATTAGAGCCAGATAATGTTGGGAAGGGGACAAAGAAACAAATTTAGTTCAAACACAGGCATATATTAGAAAAAAATAATTAATTTATTTTAAAAAAATGGTACAACATTTAACAGAGTTTTTCTGTCAGGTTTTAAAACAAAGATGACCAAACTTTTTTTGCATTTTTAGCTGCCTAAAAAATTTGATTATTAAATCAGATGAATCTGCTTTGTTTAGGTGTTTCTTCATGTTTTTAGTTTTGCTGCGACTGGTTTATTAAAAACAATTTATTCTGTCCCTGAGAAGCTGCTCTCAATGTTTTATCAGCACTATTACTATCATTGGATGTTGATATAAAATCTAATTATTAGAAAAAAAATTATTTCATGAATAGTTTTTCTAGAAGGATTTTTTGAAAAATTTTCTACCTACTTACATATAATAGCTGCAAGCACATTGCTAAAGTCCCGTAGTCATTAAATCCAAAATTTCCGTCAAACTTCCATTTTTTATATTATTTTATTTATTAATTTATATAAAATAATTTTAATAACTTTTTTAACAATTTCACATAAAACACAAATTAATTTTTGTGTTTTTGATAGAAAAAGCTGATGCAATAAAAATAGGAACAGTGTCACCAGAAATAAATTAGAATTGTTGTCTTTAACGAACATAAAAGAAAAATTGTCGACATTTTAACTAGTGCAATTGTCGCTAGAGAAAAGAGTATTGACATAGAGACATTTGGTTCTAGGCTGATTACAGGGTATGTATATTAAAACATGTATAATGTTTTATTACAACTTTACATATCTATGTATATACATATTGGAGGAATTCACAAGCTAACTTATGATATCATAATGTCATATGTCCTAAAAATTTAAAATGGTTTAAGTTGCTTTTCATACTAAAAGTGTCCTAAAATAATATGACTCTGACTGCTATGTTTATTGTGATGTCGTAAACTATCCTTAGCCGAATGAAAAAAGCAACAACAAAGTACCTTAACCATTTAAAATTTTTAGGACATATGACATTATGCTATCATAAGTAGCTTGTGAATCCCCCAATAGTAAAGATTTTAAAATCCTTAAATTACTGCCTGTTTCAGTAAATTCGAACGACAGTTTTTTTTTTCAAATAAATATTTTTAAAACACCCAAAAAAATTTTTTTTTGTTTTTACTTTAAATAAAAATATAATTGAGCATTCACAAGCTAATATCATAATGTCATATGTCCTAAAAATGTTAAATGGTTTAAGTTGCTTTTCATACTAAAAGTGTCCTTAAATAATATGACTCTGAATGCTATGTTTATTGTGCTGTCGTAAACTATCCCTAGCCGAATGAAAAAAGCAACAACAAAGTACCTTAACCATTTAAAATTTTTAGGACATATGACATTATGATATCATAAGTAGCTTGTGAATCCCTCAAATATAATTTTCAAAATATATATTAAAGATCACTTAATGCATAATTTGTATTTAACAGCATATTTTATACTTAAAATTAATTTAGCAACTCGAATCACTTTTTAAATTATATTTTGATATATTTTTTGTCTAATAATTTGTCATTTAATTTTAATGTAATCTACAGCTTTTCAATTACAATTAATTCAATATGTAGTTGTATTCCTTTTTTAAAAATATTTCAATTGATTAATGTTTGCATCCAAAGTTCTACTAATAATCGGAATGATATTTGTTTGAAATCTAGTTAAATAATGTTTATTTAAACTATAAAAGGAATCGTTATCTATTTTGTACTTTTGTTCTATTAAATAAATATGATTTTAAATAACATAATGAGTAAAATAATAGTGGAGAACAAAACATAACTCAAATCACTAGTCGAAAATTATAAATTTTTAATTAAATAAATATGCATTTGTTACTAGAAAGCTAAAGCTGATATAGATTGACTAAAGAATATCCTTTACCACAAAATATACAAATAATATTTTTGTTGAATTTTTATTGAGGTTTTTACATTTGACATTTAAATTAACCCATTTTTATTTTAATTTTATTAAAGGCATTATATCGAAGCAAATTGATTTTTGTTTGCATAAAACTTGTTTGTGATTAATTTTATTTCGATTCCAATAAGCGTTAATGAGTTTTATGAGCGTTAATGCGATCTTAGAAAGGGGGCCTTACGTTGAATTTTCTAACTATAAAAAAATTAATTCTTTCAGTTATACTTTAAAGAATATTTTAGGAAAAACTAAGTTTCCCGGCAAGAGTCGAGTGTAATGCTTTTTTGAATACAGCTACAGTTTTATCGCTCTTTAAGCGGTGTTTTATACATAAATATTATCTCTTTTAGTCACAGATTTTTAGGAAATAGAATATAGTGATCGAATTGTCACCTATTAAAAATAAACTTAAGAAATCCTAATGACGGTCTTTAATAATATTAAAACTTAATACAAATAGTTTTATTTCTGTTAAATTATTAAACTTTGATGTTTTACAATTCCTAGTATAAAGTCATAAATAATTTATGTAAATTGTTTTTTTAAAATTAAAAATTGTTTTGTCAAACACTGTATTTGTTACAAATTTAGTATTTATTTCATAATCTAGTATTTAAAAGTATTTAATCATTTATGAGAAATACAAATATAAAAACAAAAACCTTCAATACCATATGAGCATTTTTGTGATACCCTACTCTACCCAGAGGTGGTAAGAGCTCATGTTTGTATCACAAAAGAGTCTTAAAACCATAAATGTCCGACTATGATTAATATTGTTCCATAATCTAAACAACATCCTCACTATTTTTAAGTTCCTTTCGTGGTTAAGTGTTCTGCTCTTGTTAAAACTTAAGTTAAATTCTAATGTGCATCTATGTACTGTAAAATAGATTTTTTGCTAAAACGTAATCTATTAGTAAAATTTCGCACAAAAAGACCACTTTAATTAGCCGATATTGAAATGGCGTAATATTGTATGGCCATTGTTAATATTTTGCTTAAAGTTTGCCCAGAAAACGCTAGACAGAAAGCTTATATTGCATATGAATGATGTCACCTTTTAGCGACTGTTAAACATTGAGGTTAACAAATTATGCTGGAGTAGGTTCGCAGGCCATCTGAGAAGAAAACAACGTATGTATTTGTAAAATAATTTTTTACCAAAATTTAGAAAATGTTTTCACCTTTAATAAAAAAAGCTTTTGAATTGCACGCTACTGTAACTATTACACCAAGAAAATAGTTCAAGAAGTAATAACTAAATTTCTTGCCAATTGAAAGCTGCTCTGGTTTAAAGTAATAGTAAAAAAAATCAAAAAAAAAGGCTTAAAGTTTCAGTATTCTATTCCCATAACACTTTTTGGGTTAAACAGAAAATAACTTTTAATGCAACACTGAAAGTGACGAACAAACATTGCTGATAATAAATTTGTAGCTAATTTCAAAAAAACACCAGTTTGTGGCGAAAAAAAATCTTTAAAAAAAATTTCCACAAATTTGTTTTCTCTGTCCATATTTATGATGTAAATAAAAGTGATAAAGAAAACAACCCAAAATATAGTGATTCATTGTGTCAAAGTCTATTTGTTAGAAAGTCTCTTTGGAATAATTTATTTGCTGTTAAAACTAAATTGTTTAACAAACAATAACGTGCAAATAGAAACCATTTATATTATTAAACGCTAAACCACTAATTAATTATAAACACAGTCAATTGATTAAGTATTATTTAAATAATTTGTTAAATTTTACAAACTATTATTAAGCAATTGTTACAACAATTAAACATTTAAAGGCTAATTTATGATCATTGATTTATTTCGTGCTACAATTATGATAACAAAATGCTTAATATACATACATATATATATGAAACACTTTGTTATTTAAATATTATTTGAAGTACTTGAGTACTAATTAGATACTTACATATGTATGTATGTATATTTTAAACAAATATTTGGGCGTAAATATTAAATAGAAAACATTGATATTGTAATGCTTCAAACAAAAAAAGATTAATGGCCTTTTCTTTTGTGATAATACATGATGCCTTTTTTCTGAACTCTGTTTACTAAAATAAATAAATAAATATGATATCAACGTTATTTTCAAACAAACCATTTTCGTTTTGCTCAAAAAAAATCTTTGTTCCATGCGGCAAACCAGTATGTACATGCACATTCATATCGTTAGCTAAAATGCAAAAAGGCGTAACTAACAAATAATTCAAAATCGAGTTTTTAATTAATTATTAATGCCATTAAACAACATGTCTTGACAAAATTTTACACTTTTGCGATCAAAAATGACGCTTTTATTAATAAAAAACAAAGGGACGTATTTATGTTTATAGTTTTCATTTTACAAAGTTTTTTGTTTTTCCTGTAAAATTATATTTTAGCTAACGATAAAATACATATAACGATAAAAGATATTCACTCCTATCGTGAAAAAAATGGGAAATTTTGTTCCCTAGACAAAACAAAGTGAACAAACTAATACAAAAAAGGGAACATATTTCAAGGGAATAATTATTCACGATTGCAGTTTTGGAAAAGGGGAACAAAATTTGAGGGAAAATTTATTCACGATAGGGGTGATTGATTTTAAAATATTTTCTTTTGCTACAAAATCGTGTGTTTTAATGGTTAATGGTATATATTGGCTGTCATTTTGAATTTTTTTCAATTAACTAACTTTCAAGTGTCATTAGTTTGCGTATATCTGTCAAATATTTGAAAAGGAAATAATTTTCCTTGCTTACATTTTTATTTACATATTTATTAGGGTATTTAAAAATTTTGCATAAATTCATGTTGCATGAAGCTTTTAAAATTAAAAAAAATATATCATTAAAATGGGGCAAATGTGTAAAGAGCTAAAGGTGATGATATGTATGTGTTTTTGTGTAACTTAAATAAACAAAATAAAAAGTTTTGCAATATAAGATTATTTTTAAAAAAACATAAAAATGATAATCTTTTTTAAAAACAAACAACAATTTAGTTTATTTAAAAACGTTAACTGTTTTAAAACCGGTTAATTTTTTAAAATCCGGTTTCGATTATGGAATACTCTTTAATTCTTAAAACAAGTTTAAGTAAAAATTGTTGGGAAAATTGTTCATAATTTAATATATAATAATTATTTTTAACCAATTATTAAATTTGAAATATATGTTTGAAAATTATATGCAACGTCGAATTGTTAAAAATCATTTTCCTTTAAGTCGATTCGTTTATCTTGTTAAAACATCTGTCTACTATCTACTACTACAAATACCTGGTACAATAATTGATCAATATAAATTAGTTCAAAGCAAACTATCTCTATATCATTATGTGATTAAATATATATTGTTTGATGCTTAATAATTATTTAAAGAACAAGTTTATAAGAATTTCGTGGGTAATTAAAAAAAAAAAGTTCTTTGAAATTTAAAAAAATATTTTTTGTAAATGGCTGTAACTATACACGCCCCCATAATTAAGACCTAGCTACGCAGGTACTAATCCTTGGGGGTTACTCTGTAATTCGATTCAAAAGAAAACATTTTCGAATTTACATTTTAAGGCATACAAATTCGAACAAATTTCTAATCGAATCGAATTACAGAGTAACCCCCCTTTACTTGCCTTTAGGTAACTTTAGCTAAAAAAAAGCAATCAAGTGACCTTTAAATATGTTTCGTTATTACATTTAATTTTTGTATACCCTTCACCTAAGGTGATAAGGGTATATATAAGTTTATCATTTCGTTTGTAATTTCTATAATATTCATTTGCGACCCCATAA
>NDXZ01031541.1:0-17383 GCA_003055125.1 Paykullia maculata
TTCGGTATAGCCGAATATAACGCTCTTACTAGTTTTTAATATATTCTTTGATTATTTTTTTTTTTTGTAAATATGCGTTACAATTTAAACGCAAGAATATTCCACCAGTTTTAAAATCGCAAACAAAAGATCATAGCCAAAATTTAAAAAAAAAGTAAATTTTAACCCAGTTACAATTATTTTTTATACAAATAATTTCTTAATTAAAAGAAATAAAGACAGAGGGTGGTATCCCCATATAAATAAAAAAATACTTTCGTTATCGAACTGATCTTTATCATTAAAAGTTTGTGTGAGTTACTTTATTATATAAAAATTGCTAATAGATGTATTACTTGTACATTGTCCTATTTAATTTCAAAGTTATTTCTTTTAAGTTAATAAGCTTGTACAACTTCTGTTATTTTTTTTCAAGTCTTTGATCTGTACTTCATAGCAGTGAAAAGGTTGCAAAAAGAAAAAAATTGCATCGGTTAAATCATTTATGGAAAGATAAACTTAAGCTACAAATAGTTATTGATGTATGCTACTTCAATTTTTAAAAAACTTTTTTTTTTAGAAAAAAACTTAAAAACTTTTTTGCATCTGAAAAAACTAGCAAAAAAGATAAATCTTCCAATATGACAACACTGCTTAGGACTAGCCGAGCGGACTAGTGTTTTCTAGTTTCTTTTAAATAGGCGTAAACAAGAACCCTTTTACGAACTATCTAATAGTCTTGAAAATATGTATGTAGGTCTTTTTGATGAGTGCAGTTTGTTAAATTAATAAGATCCCACTTCTACAATTTTTGCTAATATTTATGAATGTAAAATCTCTGTTGCAATACGTACCTACATTTTCAGTTTTTCTTTCTAATGGGAACCTTGACATCTGGTTCATATAAAACATTAGATTATTAAATAATAGTGATAATCTAATAAGTAATGATCTCAAAAACAACAAACTGTTTTGTTGCAAATTTTCTTACAAAACGTTGATACATTTTAAATAGTGTTGATTAAAACTTTTTTTGTAATTTGTATGGTTAAAAAAATATATGGAATAAGTAATATGAAGAATATACCCATCAAAGTCTGCTGATTGTAAAACCAATAACTGGTTTTAAACACTATTCTTTTAATGCCGAAAAACAAAATTTTTTAGAGTATACTTTTATTATTCCAATAATAAAATTTTTTCAGGGTAAGAACTTTAAAAATGAACTTGAGACAGCATATTTAAACATTTGTTCAAGATTAATTAAAAAAAGATGTTTTTTTTCTAGTTTTTAACTATTAAAATATTGGTTTAACATACATATATAAAGTCAAAGAATTTTTACCTGATTTCAAATATTTGTAAAGTTAAACGAGATATTTCAGAATATTTGCTTTACAAAAATTTTATTTTTATTTTTTAGTTAAAGTTCAACATACCTTTCCAAAGATTATTTAATCCGAATTATTAATTATTTTGTTTTTTAATTATTAATCAATTCTGCAAAACAAATAAACTGGCTGTACAAACGACGAGAACGTTGTTTCCACTAAGTCTAATGAGAGTCTCTGTTACAATTGATTAACTTAAATATTCGACAGCGTTTATAAGTTGTTCTCGGGACAGCGTAAATCTATATAAATTTATACATACTTATAAACACATATGTATGTATATAAGTATACAAGCTGATTGTACCCGGTGTAGCTAGGGTTCGCTAAAGTTAAAAGAATTCGAACACATATCAAAAATAAAGTCAATGTATTCTGTATTACAGGAAGGTTACCTCTCCACTTAAGATAAATTTTGTATAATGACAGAAAGTTAAGTCAAACAAAGTTTAAAGAATATATACATACATACATATGTATGCAGATAAATACATACTTACATAAATATGTATTCAGGTGTAAAATTTCTTTAAATGTGATAACAAATATATTTTCTTCTCGTCGATGCGTAACAACTACTAGATATTAAGATATAGGATAGACATTTTTTGATATACATATACATGTACATATGGGACGTGCCAGGTCTCATGCTAAAAACCTAAACTTTTTTAAATAGAATAGTTTAAATAATAACAAAGTGCCTTCAGTAAGCTGTGTTCCTAAAGATTTTTGGTAAGTTCGGGCAAATATGAAAAAAATTTAATTTTATTAATTAAAAAATCAATTTGAAACAAACTAGTTTTCACCACAAACTGTAATATACATTTGAATTACACAGGACTACAGCAATTTTTTTGTTGCAGATATGATTATTCAACTTACAACAGTTTTTAAATTTTTTGCAGGTTTATAAAACAAAATTCAAATTTATTTATGTTTTAAACCTTTAAAAAAAAATTTAAAAATATTTGATTTAATAAGGGGATATATGTATGTATGTACATACTATACATGCATACTTGAAATTCACTTTTGTTTAGTTAATTTTCACAACATTAAATACGTGATTTTTTTTTCTTATTCACAATGTATACAATGATTAACAAACATTAACTAAATGATGTTTGGTTGCTTTTATTTCATCTCTTTCATATGCAACTTTTTACTGATTTTTGCAAGTTTTTTTTATGAATATATGACGTTAAAGGCATAACGCTTAAATTTTTTAATAAAATTTTACCAGCAGAAAATGGGTGTGACAAGCCCTTTAACTTATATTAATATTATTATATGGAATTATTTATTTCTATATTTACATACATTAAAGTTACAATTTGGTGAATTCAATTAATAATTTCCTTAAATAAAAATAAATTTGCTGACAAAACTTGAACCCGCCAAATGGCAACAAAAAAATTTACAAAAAGCTTCATGTTTAGTTAAAAGATTTTTTAAAAAACATATTTAAAAGTTTTATCTTGTTAACAGAAGCCAATACAAAGAGAAAACAATATGTATTAAAAATTGAATCAAAATCCTAGAGAACAAAATACGAGTTGCCCAGTGTTATTTTCTTTTGTTTACTAAATTACACACAGCCAGACTATAACACATATACAACATAACAATAATTTTTGGGTGATAAGGTGTTTTTAAAATGCAATTATTTTTCTTCTACACGTTGATAACGGAGAATGATATAAGTATATAGGAAAGAGAGTTAACTTGCGCTCAATTGAGAAAAACTCCTAGAACTTATTTTAAAATTGTTTAAACTTTATTATAAAAAGATAAGTGTTTTCTGATAATCACTGTGACCAGAACTTAAAAAAAAACAAAACTTTGTGCCTATGGTGCTAATGCTAAATTTAAATGTTTTTAATAAAAACCTCTCATTACATTAGTAAATTTTAAAAGGAAAACTGAATGTTTTTGTAAAAAAAAAATTTTAATTTGCGTGTGTAAATCAGAAGTTTTGATAAAACTATACATATCAAGTTCAATATAGAAAAATAAAAAAAGGTAAACAATTTAAATACATAAAATACAAATGTATTTTAGAAGTTTTTATTTGTATTCTAAATTTTTAAATTGCATTTAAAGTTTGTCTCTTTATTTTTTAAAATTTTTATTTACATACCTACATATGTATGTACATATGTATGTACATATGTATTTAAAAAATGTCTACATAAATATTTGTATTTAAGATATTTCTAGTTCTATTTTATAAAAATCTTATTGTTTTTAAAAATATTATACAATAATGTATATTTGTTTTGTATCACAATATATTGTCAAGTATAGAATAAAATTAGAAAATTTCTAATAGTTAAAAATGGGCTAGAAAATGCTAAATTATGTTTGAAAAAGTTCTAATAATTGCTGGGCCTTAATATAATAATTGGCGATTAATTAACACATTCGGCGATTAATTAACACTTGCATGGTTCCTTAATATTGAAGTAAATTAATCTAGGACTGGGGCATAATTAGAATTGTGAAACAAATTAAACTATATGTTATTTTGTTAAAATAAAAATTTGTGGTGTTGTCCAACCACTGGCTCTGTGACACTTTTTTAAGCAAACCATATTTAATCATTAACTTTGCTATAGAAAATACCGTTTTGTCCCAGTGCTTAATTCTTTATATTGACAGTATTTGCCGTTCTGTCCTAAAAATGTGTAAAAAATAGGTGCTAAATTTAACACTAAAAGTGCCAATATGGTCACACTGCTTCTAAATTATAAATTTAAAAACTATTGCACCTGGACTGAAGACTTCGCGGTACTTTATGGTTTAACTAAAATAAATTTTTTCTAAAAAAACAATACAAAGAAGACCAATTTTAGCAGATACATACATGTGTATCAGAAGTTAAACATATGCATACATACATACATATGTATGTACATGAATATAAATAAATAAATACATACATATGTATACATTTAAAAATACATACATATGTGAATATTGATGTATTTATTAATCTTGTTACAAAGTAAGATTTTTGATTACCTTTTTAGACGTAAAATAAACACATTTGTACATTTGTATGTACATACATAGATACATATGTATATACTTATTATATTTTTTGCCGTACTTAATGATAATAAGTTTGTTGCTGGGCTCTAGTGATATTTTGTAGATAAAAAAACTGTTCGTTAGAAATTAAAAGGCACTGTGTTTAAAAGTTGTAGTATTTCGTTTGCCACAGCTAAATAAAATTCGAATCGCTTGACTTTTGATTTAAAAAATAGCGCTTAACAGTCAACAAAATTTGTTCAGAAAATTTTTTATTAAAAAAAATCAATTAATTTAAATTTCTAGAAAATTATTGATAAAATTTAATAAATTTTAAATCGGTTGAAAAATGTTGTGGCTATAATTAAACATGATTTTCTCTAGCCACCACATAAATTTCCCTCCAAATAAGACGTTAACATTCATAACTGACTTATAAATATTTGAATTTAAATAAACTCAACAAAAACAAGTTTGTACATCAATTCAAATATGTTCGAGTAAGATACAAAATAAGTATATGTTCATTCCGATATTTATTCAAATTAAATGAAAATAATGTTTTTGTTATTTTATTACGTAAATACTCTTTTATTTGCAATTTACAGCTAATAATTTGTATTATTTTTCAATCAAAAGTTATGAAAATCTTTATGCATCCAAATTTCGAATGAACAGTTCTTCATGTACGTACATACATATGTATAGAAAAATAATTAAATGTACTTTATACATTTGTCTATGCCTAAGTACATACATACATATATTAAACAATATATCATAACATATTGACGTAGAAACATTTCAGATTAATCTAATAAATGCAAAAAATTGGACTTGTGTTTATAAAAATTAATAATGATAACCTTAGAAAATAGCAGTCCCATTTTGTTTGTGTCTGAATTTATGAACATACATGTTCGTATATTGCAAATAATTGTACATATTATTTATTTATAAAAGGTTGTTGATATTTTTCAAAGGTAGGTAACAGACAATACGATATGATCAATCTGTTTAAAGCTGAATAGATTAATGTCCATTGAAAATTTTTAAACGTTCAGTAAAAAGTAGGTCAGTTCAATTACCTTGATTTAATTTTAAAAATACAATAATTTGCACAAAAAGAAAAAAATATTTGTAAGTATGTACAAACATAAGTATGTATGTATGTAAGTTTTTTTTATTTAAATTTCAATAATGTTTAACATTTAAATATTATTATTACCCAAGCTGTTAATGCAGTTGCGGATATTAAGTATATCGGCAGGATAAACACGGCAACAACCACCAATTACTACAGCACCCAAACGTATCCAATCGCTTACATAGGTCTCTATCGGCACACATTTATCTTGATCAACCCATTCATCTTTTGCCAGGTCAAACGTTTCACCGCGATTACTATATACCACTAATGGAGGCAAATCCTTGTCATTTAATAAAACGTGCAACGATTTAAAAAGCGGAGCCACAAACTAAGAAGCAATAAACATTAAAAACCAACAAATCTGATTTCTTTTAAATCTCATTACTTTTGGATTAACACAATTAACACCAATACCAAATATTCTATCCCTGGCATTTGCCTGTTTAACCATATCCCATATAGATTTAGCAGCATTTGCAAAGTTCTCTCCGTGAGCTAAATGCAACTCGTCTTTGCATTGAAAGGATACCCAAAATTTTATTTTAGAATAGTTCTTTAAAATCATTTCTGTAACAGCTTCAGCTTCCTTAAAGCACGGTATGGTTTCAACGGCTAAACCATCGACGTTTTCGGCCAATAAAGCTTCAATGCGGGTGCGATGCCAATTTTGTATTTCGTCTTTGGAAACCGTATCCGTGTACGAACCATTGTATTCTGAACCGTCGTGTAGCATGGCTCCATAGGGTCCAATTGAGCCCAATATTAAAGGCAGCCCATCTTCCAGTGAACCATGTGCTTTTTCGATTTTATCTTTGTATTTAGTTTTAGCTTCTTTGGCAAGTTGCACACTTTTATGCATTAATTGTATAGCATCATCCTTGGTGAGTTTTAAATGTTTCATAAAACCTTCAACACTAGACTGATAAGTGTTAGACAATATGATTTGAGCTCCATCTGCAATATTTGTAAAAGAAATTTTCAAGTTTAAAAGGCCGCAGATAACATATGTACTTTATGTATCCTTAAAAGGTACATAAATCTAGCAGCAAAATAAAGTGTGGAGTTTTTTTTATTTTAATAATCAACTTCATTAAACATGTTGGAATATTTAGCACAATTTATATTTAGAATATTTATAAACAATTCTCCTAACAATTAGGCTTGTAATTAATGTTATCATTACAAATTTTTTTTTTTGAAGTGGATGAAATTATTCTAGGGTTTGTGTTTAAATTGATTCAAAAACATTTATAAGTAGTGTTAGGTTGCTTTTAAGATTTTGTCACCAATACCAACATTTTTAAATATACATACATATGAATAACGTAATACATTTTATGAATATTATTCCAAATCCCACTTTTTCTTACTTTCCAAAAAATCTAAATGAGTCTGCACTACAGCTGTGGGATTAGCAAAATCAAAGCGTGAACCCCACAAAGGATCGCCATCAATTCGTTCGCCGACATGATTAGCTAATTGGGTAGAAAATCCACCACATTTAACTAAGACACGATGTTTCGACGAAGCCATTCTCCTTTCTAATTAAGGGTGCCACCAAATAACGGTTTATTTAAATTAGAAAATTTTACCTAAAAATAAAATAGTTGCTAAGTCCCAATTTACAAAGCAGAAATTGAAAGACAGAAAGACTAAGTTTGTTGGCGAGGGGTTGAAGAGGTAGAGGGTGTAGTACAAGACTATCTGTACTAGAAAAGGAAATTAAATCTCTGCCTTTCAATTTATGCTTTGTAAATTGGGACTAATTTGTAATACAATGTGTCTATAAAACAATCGCACATGTGCTGAAGATTGCGCGAAATGCGATTTAAAAATCGCCAATTTTATGTACATATGTATGTGCTATAAAGTTCAGATGGTTTATTTATATTTCGAAACGCATGTTAGGAAAATAATATAATAACTGTATTAATAGTTAAATTAATAACGATTATAACTCCAACACTTATTTTGCGACTTTAAATCGTATGTATATGCAAAACTAATGAGATATACGATTCATAGCACATGAGCGAATACTTTTATAACTTATGATTTTTTGTTTTTATAAATAAGGGAAAAATTCATACCATTTGTTTTGTTGCTGTCACTGTGGTCTTGCAGTTCCTTCTCGATTTGCCAACAAACTCTTGGTAATTAAACTTTAACGGTTTTATGAATTGATCTTTTTTATCAACCAGTAATTATAATAGTTTATAATTATTTTTGCTTACGGATAAATATAATTTTTACAAAAAAAAAATGCTTTTCAAAGATTTGTTTATCGCTGTTCTACAATTTTCTAGTTAAGAAAACAACACGGTTGATTTAATAAGGTAACTGCAAAGAGAGCAAATTAAAAACAAATGTCAAGGTAAATTTTAAGGGGATGTATTTCTTTTAACTAGGGATTATTTTGTTAGTGAATTAAATTTAATTTTTAAAGTCAAGGTATTATGTTTTTTTAATACTATCGTTTACTGCTTGGTAGTTCTTAGATAGCTGATAAAAATAACATCTCATTTTCTACACATTTTGTTATCAGGACAAATCAAAGAAATTGAATTACATTTTAAAAACGATATTCGGAAAAGCCCTGTTATTTCTTTAGACTGGATAAGATTAAATGAACTAGAAACCCTTTGGTAAAAACACATTTGTTCTTTAAAAAGGGAGAAGGAAACACATAAGAAACCGGCAAAATGAACAGCTGTAAACAGTGATGCTAATTTTTGTGCCCCAATATAATAAGTCAAATTATTTGAAGAGCGTAAAAGCGTAAATTATGGAGTTAATTTTTTTTTTGGAAAAAATTTTTTCTTTGCTTAAAAATCGAAATTTTTTTCTTTAAAATTCCCCAAAAGACATGTCTTACACACAAATATAATATATTTTAAGTAAAAAAAAACGAGGCAGTCGTCTTTTTTTGCTTATATCTCAGCCGGTTATTGATAGATCCTGCCAGTTTTCAATGCCGATTTTCAGGAAAGTATTTCCAAAAGTTTGATACCACATACAATCCTGGGTGACCTATGGTAGCTACGTTAACTTGATTTCAACATACACACGAACAGACGGACATGGTTAAATCGACTTCCCTATCTATAAGGATCCCGAATATATATACTTTATAGGGTCGCAAATGAATATTGAAAAAATTATAAAGGGAATGACAAACCTATATATTCCCTTACCGCATGTGTGAAAGGTATAAAAAACACCTAATGATCAGTTGATCTAATTAGGGTGAAAATTCAGAGCTGCCATTTTAAAAAAATTAATCAAATATGAAACAACAAGAAAGAATTATAAGTATATACCTATTAACAAATCGAAAATGGTAAAAAAAAATTTTTTATATAAAATATCAAGAAATGATATTTTATTTAAAAAAAATTATGTAGTATTCTTAAGATTATTGTCTATAAATTCACAACTATTATTCCCAAGTCTTTTCCTCTTACTTATTTTTAATAAGTGTGTATCTATCTCACGCCCTCTATATAAAATATAGACTGATTTTTTAAAGCAGAATGTTCAAAACAATGGTTAAAATTTAGGCTTGTGTAATAAATAGGTAGGAAATAAAGAAGTCCGTAGGTTATATGGTATTTTGTGTACATCTTTGCCGTTTATAAACCGATTTTGATACCACCTATGTACATATTTATCAAAAGGACATTAGAAAGCTAAAAAATATGTTTCAACCAAGAAAAGATCAAAATTATTTTTATAGAATATTATAGCCACGTCATCACAAAAAAACTTTATCATATGTACATATGTATGTATGTATTTCTATACCTACTTATTTGTTTCATCCATTGTTTTTTTTTAAGTTTTGAAATTAAAACAACTACAATAAAACAACATTACCATTTATTTCTTGTGTGTAACATTGTTGAACAATTTTACTTCATTTTATTAATTTTTAAATATTTTATGTATATATTTTATATATAATTATATGTATTGATAAAATTATTATTTATTAATAAAAAAGTTATTAAAATAAAATATAAAAATAACAAAATTAAAAACCAATTGTTAAATGGAGAGAATAAAAACAATAATAAATTATAAACTTTGGTTAAATTTTTTTCATTATCAATAATTTAAAAACGCAAAGAAATATATATATATATATATATATATATATGTATGTTTTAACACTTATGTATATAACCGTTATAATTAGAAATAATTATAAATGGAATTTTATGATTTTTATATGTATGTATGTATGTATGTAAAATAAAAGCAGCACTTCAAAAGCAATAATCATAATAATATATTGAGAATATTAAAATAAATTGTATAGGTATATAATATAATAATGTTTACAAGATAAAATTGTTTGCCAGTAAATGAACAATTCAACAACAAAGGTATGTATGTGTAGGGTAGTGTAGTAATATGGGATAAGGATAATAATACATAATTGTATGCTAAATTAGTTTAAAAAATATGTATGTATATATTCAAAATATGTAGTCTTTTTTTCAAATTTTACCAATTTATAATTTTAGTGTCTTTTTCCAATACAGGACAACTAAATAAAAAACCCTCAAAAGGTTGTTCGAAAAAGTTTTTAACATTTCGTTAACAAGTGTTTTTGACAATTTTTGTAAATTAAAGTTTTTAATTGGATTTAATACAACTTAACTAGGATCTCTTAATACATATTGAATCATAAAAAACGTAATCTTTGACATTTTGTAAAAAAAGGTTTAAAAAGATTTTTACAGTTCTGGTATAAAACATTGTGTGTATGTGTAGGTATTTTAAGCAATAGTACTTAAAAAGTATGTGTTTAAGGCTTCTTTCTTTTCATACTGTAATAATATTTGAAAATACATGAGTCTAGAAAAATCATTAACTTTTTTTCTACCCAATTATAATTGAAACATTTTTTTATTTATTATTTTTGTATTCATAATTATAATTTGTTTGTCTTTAAATATAGTTTCGTATAAATATATATTTATGTATGTTTGTATATAATTATTTGTTTGTTTATTTGTCTTCTAAAAGCTTTTTGAGTAATATTGTGTTAAGGTTAGTTAGGATTTGTGTGTGTATGTGTAACGTTATCTTTTTATTGTTATAATGCAAATTACAGTTGTTTCTAAAGGCATTTTTTTACTCGTATTATTTACTTTTTAATATTGATTTGTTTTTGAAATTTTAATATGTACATATGTGTGTATGTAGATAGAATAAGAATTGATTAATGGTCATCAGTCTTGCCAAAATGAGATTTTTTTCGAATTTTCTGCTTTTGCAATTCTTATGTTATTGTTGCAATTTTTAATTTGTCAAATACTGTCATACACAAAATGTAAAGTAGTGCATTTTAAAGTTGTCAAAAAATTCGTCATATTGGAATGTACTGTTATAGAGTGGAAACAAATAAAATCCTGAAATTTAGTTAATTTTAAATTAATATCCAGCAAAGCATGAACTTTCTTGAAAACAAAAAAGTGTTGAAAAAATAGTTTTAACAAATGTTTAAATATACATATGTATAAAATATTAATTAATTTCCTTGAATATTTTATTGAAATGAATTTTGTTAATAAAACTCAAAGGCAAATTTTATTAAAAAAAATGGAAATCCTCAAAATTTACAAAAAAAAATATTGTGACTAGAGAATTTATTAAAAAACATTACGAACTTTTTTATATATGAACCAGTGGATTTAACAAGATTTCATTCAAATTATAATTTATCAATGACTTTTTAAATAAAAAATAATTTATTAAAAATTTTCTATAACTGTAGAAGTTTGGTACATTTTCAATAATAATTAAATATGTAGAATAGTGTTCAATAAGAAAAGAGCCATCAAATTTTTAAAGCTTTTACTGTTGTTGCGAGTTTTTGATTTAAAAATAAACCTTTAGTTGTTACTCGGTTACTGATTATAAAACTAGATGTTCTATATTCATCAATTAATCTTGCATTAAAACTATTTCTCTTCTTAACTATTCTGTTTTTCAAAATATTTGCTGATTTAATTTATTTTCACAGCATTAAATATGTGATATTTTATTCTTATTAATTGAATTATTATTATCCATTTATTAACTGACGATCTTGAGTTCAGTTTTACTGCACCATCAGGCTTTTAGAATTCTTTACCGGGCAGGTTTTAAGGGTTCATACATAGACTGGAGTTGTAGGCGATTTCTTGACTGCACAAATTCCTATTCATTGGTAGCAGGTAATTATGCCATATTTAATAATACAAAACAATACAATATAACGGCAGATCAAACCAAAAGTAAAAAATTTGCTCTTATACAAAGAAATAAATGCAAAAAACTAACTGTACTCTTTTGATTGTTTTCTCATAAATAAAATGCAGTTATTTTAAAACTTTTTTAGCTCTAATGTGAATTGATTGTCTGTTTAAAGAGGTATGTGCAATAAAATATAGAGCCAGCAAAATAAGAGGTAACAAGTTATTTTCTAATTGCGATTGAGCCAAGAGTTAAGCTTTATACATAAATTGTTACTTTAATTCTTAAATAATCTTAACCTTTAATAAACTATTGTATAAAAACCAACATGGGATTGGATTTTCAACAAGACACGGACCTGTAACAAACATCTAAGCGGGCAAAAGTTTAGCCGATATTCGCCAGTTTTTGAAAACTGTTAAAATTGATTTTTTTTTGGGAAAGAATCGATCTAATAAGGATCAGCTTGTTAGAAACTCGCAGGCAAAAAAAAAAAAGACTCAAATTTAATTGTAATTTTTGTTGTTGTTGGAAGGAAGGATTGGATCAGCTTTATTTAATTGAACACCATTTTACATAAATACATATGTATGTATGTATGTATATTGAAAATGTTGTAGAGAAGTAGAATTTATTATAAATGCTTAAAAAATTAAGAAATGGAATAGTTTTCATAAGCAGATATTAATTTAACCTGCTAATAAGAAGATTCTTTTTGCTGGACAGTTTTGTTCCAACATCGTCTTGTCTTATGCACAAAGTTTTGGCTAAGATGTGTTAAAATATTTATTTTTAACGATTTCTAAAAGGAACGTTTTAATCAGATTATAATTACTTAGTATTCACCGAAGTGGACGACTTTAATACTTTCTGTAGAATGTGTTTGAATTCCTGTTTCAATGACTGTTTGGTCACTGATTTGATTTTCTTCTAGGAGAACAAGTTATTGCGTCTCTTGAGAGAGCCAAATTTCTTTTCGGCTTCCAAGAGAGCCTTTTCATTACGTACCACTTCAAACGGTAATGCCGGTGCCTGAGTTACACGACTACCGGCATCCATTTCTTGATCGGAAGGAAAATCTTCGAAGGACATGTTACTGAAGCCAGTCTTAACGGAATTCTTAATTGAATTCGACTGGAAAGAGGAGTTGCCAAAAGATTTTCCCGAAAAGGTTTTTGAATGTTTTTGTGTAACCGTAGATGAGCTGTTAGCAGTGTTTGACGACGATAGCATATTTTCATAGTCTTCTTCATCATCGAATTCATCGGTGTGTGATTTGTATTTGGAACGCTGGTGTTTTTGCTTCGGAGGACACATACTTAATGAAGATGATGATGAAGCCAAGGTAGATGTCGCAAGACTGGTATTGGTAGAGGGCGTTTGCAAGTGGTCACCCGAAACTTTCTTGTAGGAATTTCCTTTAACTTTTTGTGACAATTTAGCGGGCAGAGTCCTAACGTCTAAATGGTTCTTTTTTTCTTTGTGCTTTGTGGTTGTGGTTGGTGCTACAAGTGCTGCTGCTGTCGTTGTGTTTGCTATTGGTAAAGTGGAGGAGCTTGATGTCTTTGTTGAATCTAGGTCGGCAGTATGTTTAGTGTGAATAACAACTGCCTCTTCTTCATCGTCTGGCGTAAAGTCCGAGCAACGTTCTTGAGAAATTTGTACAAAAGCATTATCAGCTATTGGAAACATAGATTGTTCATAACCAGGTGAGGACGCACACAAATGGGGAGGCAAGTTGGTAGTTTTCTTTCCCAGTACTGAAGCAGAGGGGACGGAAGGGCAATAGCTTGGGGCATTTAAAGAAATTTTCATAGTTGGGGCATTATTGGCATTGTTTAAACCAACTATTTGTTTCGATCTCATGGAAGCGCTGTTAGGAGGGGGTATCGCATTCACAATCTGTGACTTAGGTATTTTAGTAGCGGTAGTCGGTAGTGGCGGCACATTAACATAAGTAGCCAATGGAGTAACATTCACATTCGTTTTTTGGTGTGTTGTGAAATTATTTTTGGGAATGTGCAGTTGTTGTTGTTGTTGAGGTGTGGAACATGTCGGTTCAGGTGTTTTATTGATTATAATAGAATGATTAACTGTAACAAGTTGGGGTCTTACTTCATGCATTTTTGTTGTTGTTGTTGTTGCTGATGATGTCGTGTATGTCGTAGAAGTGGCAGCGGTAGTTTTTACTTGTACAATATTATGATTTTTATAATTTTTTTGACAACTAACAAGATCTTGTTTAACAACATTATTAATACATTTACTAATTACCTGAGGAAACGGCTCAGAATCAAATAGATCACGTTGTGTTGTTGTTGTTGCTGCTGATGCAGTTGAGATTGTTGCAAAAGCATTAGTTGCTGGTGCCGCTAACGGAGCTGAGATTTCCGATGGATTAGTTGAGATAACTGTTACCATGCCATAATGGGAAGAACTCTGTATTTGTTGGTTGGCAACTACTTTTTCATTATTTTGTAATTTTGGTAGCTGCTGTTGCGTTATAGTCACTATAGGATTTACAAACGGATTAAACACGGGTTCATTAAACTCATCCAAAACCGTATGAAGTTGATTTGTTGGTTTAATATTGTGTGTAGTAGCTGCTGCTGCTGCTGTGTTGGGAATATGAAAGTCTGAAAATGTTGTTTTTACATTTTTAACCGGCGTTGATGTCCATATTTCTGCTGTATGATTGGAAGTTGGTTTCAAGCTAATTCTTTCCATTTCCTGTGATTTCCTTCGGGTGGATATTTTGGATTCCATTTTAGTTTTAAGTGGTAATCCTGCTGGCATTTTGAATGGAGCCATAGCAAAAACATCCAATTCATAAGGTTCTTTTGTCTGATTATCAATGTTTAATTTTTTGTTATCCACAGTATCAATAAGGTTTTGTGGTACGGACTCGTCCGAACTAGATGTTTTGTTATTGGACTCGGTTGATTCAGCCGAGTTATATGCCAATTCGTCATCAAGTAATAATGGTTTATCACCCAGTTTATTAATAAACTCATTAGAAGTGGGACTTAGTTCATTTTGTTCACAAGTCAAATTGCTACCAGCACTTCCAGCAGTCGCGGCATTGGGGTCTTTGTAGGCTGCAAGGCGGTCTTTTTTACGCATACGCACTTTAACCACCACACGACTAATGTCGTCTTCGTGGGTAGTCACCGATTCACATTCGGCATGATAAGCTGATGAATTGCAAGTCTTAACACTCTCACTTATGCCATCCATATCGAATCGCTTCAGTTTAGCATTGTCTCTCAAAACACTATTCATTTGATTCTCATCAAAGAAATCATCATCTTCTGCCCGCAAATCAGAAGCCGACCCTATAGAATCGGCATCTTCATTGTCTTTATTTGCTTCATCGGCGGCTGCAACAGCTGCTGCTATTTCAGCTGCCTGTTTCTGTTGCTTTTCATGCTTTTCCAAAGCAGCATTTACCTGCTGAGCCACCTGTTGAGCAGCCGATGAAGGCCTTTTTGTAGTGGTTTTTTCTCTTAACTTCTTAACAATGGGAACTTTAATTTGTGTCTTGTCCACTTTGTGATAGGCTGCCTGTTGTATTTTATGTATAGTATCGGGTATATTATTAGTGACAATCTGTTTAAAGATGGCCTTCTTCGAAGTAGTAAGTCCTGTTGAGTAATCCTCTTGAAAAAATTCCGAATCAGAATCATCAGAAGTGGCCTGATCATTGCTGCGCAATTTTTCATATTTATTGCGATCTTCTAGAGGTAGTTTAACAAAACCCCCAGAGGCTAAGGCTACTGAGGCACCACTTAAACTAACTAAAACATCATCTTGCTCATGATGCAAAGTACTTACTGCATCGCCAACATCACCATCACCACATTCGGAGTCTGTTTTTAAGTTATTAATTAGCGAAGTTTTTTCCTCGCTCGAAACTTCTAATGTAGGCGATAAAAGCCATTTCGAGGATGTTGATGAGGTGGTACCGCCGCCGCCGCCAAGGTACGTAGCACCTGCCAAACTGTTGGTATTTATTAAAAGTGCTGTTGCATTTGAAGTAGTGCTGTTGTTGTTGTTGTTGCTTCCCAAAAAGTATTTAGCTGTTGAAGAAAATTAAGTTCTTTTATGTGATAAAAAAGAAATGAACTGAAAATTGTGTATGTTTGAATGTATGTATAAATAGATATGTATGTATGTATGTATTTATGAATCTATGTATGTACATGAGAAGGAATTATAATAATAATGAGTGATTGAATAAGTATTTAAACGATTGCGTGTGAGTGACAGATAGTTAGGAGCGTTAAAAGAGGTTAATAAATAAAGAAATTTTGTAAATTAATTCTCTTTATAGTTTGCTTTCCTTTTTTTTATATTGCTTACGTTTTTCGCGAGTATACGAATTGTTTTGGTGTTTTTTTTTTTTAATTTTCGAATTACATTAAGAAATACTGATTTTATCAAAAACTTTCACCCTTAAGAAGAGCGCACGAAAAAATTTGAATCCACATACGTCTTTCATTAAAAAAAAAAAGAAATCAATAAAATCTTATCAATTTTAAATTACATATTTTAAAGAATAATATGTTCAAAATGATTTATTTTAGTTGTTTTTTTTTGTATAATTTTTTCTAGACCACCTGTTTTAAGGAATTAATTGTATTTTTCGTCAAATTTTTGCTGGGGTTTTAGTTATTTTTTTGTCTTTGCTTATTACCTACCTTTCTGATGGGCGAAGTTCTGAACAGTTCGGTGAATTTGCTTAAAAATTTTCTTGCTACAAAACTAATTAATAATAAGTTTAGTGAGGTAATTTTCTATAATAGGGTTTAACTGGAAGAAGCTGGGATTAACTATGGTCCGACCTTTGCAAAAGAAATAAATTTATTCCTGCAAAACTTTGTACTTATTGTAGTAAACTTTGTCTTGACATCAATATTCTTAAAAGTTTCATATGTAAGTGTTTATATAATTTACGTAAGTGGGCCTTATTATATGGAAGCTATGGTCCTTTATGAACCTTAAAAAAATTTTGTAGGAAGTTTTAAATTTCTAAAAAACTTATTTGTTGTAAATCTTAAAGCCGGTTTTTTAACGTTATGGCGATTTTTTACAATTATCTGTATATAGAAGTTGTTCTAACACTTTTAAAATGTTTAGCAATATAAAACTAATTGACGTAATTGACGTGTTAAAATTTCAATGTATAAGTAGTGAATATTTAGTATACATATTATTAAATGAGTTATCAACCTTTTCGTGTGCAAGCCTTATGTAATTAGTTTTGATAAAGGTCTTTGTAGGGGAGAAACATATCTAGAGCCCTTCTTTGTTTTTCCTAAAAGTACATTCTGAGGTTGACAGAGTCGTTATTATTGAGAAATTGACGTGTAAAAAAGTGATGTTATAAAAAATAGTAATACATATGTATGTATGTACATTATAGTGACTGTTTGGTAGATAGTGTTTATGTATAAATGAATTTAAATAAAATAAAATTATTTGACAAATTTCTAAATAAATTGTGATTAAGAAGTGAGTTAATTGTGCAATGGTTTCTGTCATGTAAACTACCAGGCGTTAAATTTCAGTACCAACAAAA
>NDXZ01031541.1:18836-44923 GCA_003055125.1 Paykullia maculata
CAATTTCAGTTGTGTTGCCAGCTGGTAACAACAACTTTTAAGTTGCCACTACTATTACTTTTGACACATTAAAAAGACAGCCTTTTATTGCCAGTTGCTATCTGTAATAATTTTTTTTCTGCAACTGGCAGAAAAAAATTTGCTTTCGATAATCAACCCATAAGAGTTAGAAAATAATTTTAAAACTTTTATTTAAATAAACCTTTAAAAAAACATTTGCGTATTAAAATTTACTTTTTTATACAAAACAAATACATTTGGCCTTAAGACTCGATAAAGAATAACTGCAGAATAACTGGACTAAATTATGGCAAATTTCGCCCGTTATTTATTGCATGCCATATTTTGACTCCAGGTTAATATGAAACCAAAGTAAGTGGCCATTAAATGAATTCGCTTGTGGTTTTTATTGAAAAAACTTATAAGAATCGAATCTATGGGATTTTTTTTTTTTTTGGTTTTTAAAATAAATCATTTTAAGCTTTTTTTTCTGATTAAACGTTAAAATATTGTGTACTTTTTTTTACAAATTTACAAACAAATAATTTAAGTATGTATGTATGTACATATTTCAAAAATAGTGTATTATTGCATTATAATTTTCTACTAATTATATATAAAAAAATAAAAATAAATAAATATATATATATATATTAAATTTAAATTAAAAAAAAACTTAAATTGTATGTATATATGAATGTACATAATTAAATATATTGTGCTAAAGTTTTTAATTACAAATAATTGATTAAAGCATTTTTTTTTGTGTATACAATAATGATATGCCAAATAGAATTCTTGTTTAAAACATAATAAAAAAAAAAACATATTCATTTGTAGTTTTGAAAAATTCTATTACAAATGAGAAACTAAACTAAAAAGGTAATTTTGTTAAAGTTTATTTTTGCTTTTTAAGTTAGAACCACAACCAAATTATTTATTTCCATAACAATAATTTACAATTATTAATAAAATAAATAAACAAATATTAAAAATTATTAACTAAAAAATACCAATGAAAAACCACCACTATTTGAAAGTGTTAGATTGTGTTTAGTTTTCTTTTTTTTTATTCTTTTGGTGTTGAATGGTGAAAGAGATGCAAGTTTTTGTGGAAGAAATTGAATTTTTGTTAGTTTTTTTTAAATATATTTAATTTGCATTTGGTATTTTTATTCTAGTTTAGCTTTTGCAAGAACCACAATAAGTTAGTTAATTGTATTTGAATGCTTTTATGTTTATAGACTTTAGTGTTATTTATACTATTTTTTTCTAATTATATTTAATTTGTTTTTCATTTTGCATTAAGAATGTGTGTTTAAGATGTTTTATCTAATTGATTTTCATCTTTTTGAACGAAAAAGAAGATTAAGAAGAAAAAAAAGAATAAAAAATGTTTTCCTTTAATATTTTTTTGTTTGTTTTGTTTTTCGTTATTATAAAACTAAAATTGTAGCAATAATAAATACAACTGGGAATTTGGTTTGGGGGGGTAAATATATACAAAAAAAGAAAACAATATAAAGGCAACAGAAAATGTTGAAAATTAAAAGCAGATTTAGCCATAACACTAATGGACACAAAACATAATCATAAAAAAATCATAACACTATAGACAAAACTACAGCTCTTCTAAGTGTTACGCGTTTTTTATTTTTTTGCAAGATTGCCAAAAAGGTTTGAAACTTTAGTTTTGTAAAGGAGTTAATAGGAGTTTTAAAGGCGAATATTTAGTATAAATTTAGTAAAATATTAAACGAAAATTTTAATTGTATTTAATAAAAAATTTATGCTTTACCTCCGGTTTTGCGTAAAGATGCTGCTTTCTCCCTTAGGCCAGGTGGCAAACTGAATGGTGCGGAACCGAATGGATCCTCAGGTATTGTTGGCGCAACTGCCGCATTTACAGGAGCGGTGTTAGGAAGTGGTTGAGATGTCGAAGCTGTTTGTGAATTATTTGAATTGACAGAACCAGAAGTTGTTGCTGCTATATAATTTGTTTCAGTTGGCGTTAGTGTTGAAGTTGTGGAGGCTGATTTAGCAGTTATGCCTAAAAATATATTACATACAAATTTTGGATATATAATAAATATACGATAATAAATATCGAAAGCAAAAAAGAACAGCTCATTAAATTTCTATTAACAAAAAATTTAAAAAAAAAAAATTCAATGAATGAAATATGTATTTGCAATAAAAGTTTACTACCTGGCACACAAAATGCGAACGATGTCTTCCTTAGAATAAATATATTTCGAACAAAAAGCTTCAATTTGTTTTTGTTTGAAATATATTTATTCTAAAGAAGATATCGTTCGCATTTTGTGGGCCAGGCAGTTAATAAATAAAAAATGTCACTAAAAACTTTTTTGGCTCAAATTAATTTTTAAATTAAAAAATAACAATTTCTTTAAATGAAAGTAATTAAAAAATATAATAACTAGTTATGAGCCTGTTCTGTCACAAACTTAATTCCCCTGTCAGGTCAATGGTGATTATATTTATATATATATATATATATAAATGTATTTCAATTATATAATAATAATACAAGTTTACAGTACATTTGTTTTCGTTTAGATTTAAGCTGTTGTTGCCTACCTATGTCACACAGGTTTCAAATATTTAAGTAGTTTTCGAGATATAGCTTTATGTCAAAATGAAGGCAGTTGCATGACATATGTATGTTAGTGTGACATATGTAGTCGACAACAGCTGAAATAAATTAAAACTTAATTTCTGTAAAGTAGTGTAATCTATGGATTTATTAATTCTAAATAAAAAAAAATGTTGTCAACTTTTAATATAAAACATAACCATTTAAAAAAAAACCCACAACTTACTTCCTTGACTTCCTCTTTGTCGAATTTTATCAAATTCTGCTTCAAATATATGATCCTCTGTCATTTGGCCAAATGGTTGCTCTTCGAATGGATTCCAGGTATCGATACGTGCAGCTATAGTCTCACCAACACCGATTCCCATTCCAGCGCGACTTTTCTGTGACGTTTGTTGTGTGGTTGTGAGTTCGGCATTTGAAACCGACGATTGTGTAATGGGTGAAGCAAATAAACCCGGATTAGAGCCACCGTAATTATTGTTTGTTAGGCCATCAGCAGCGCCATCACCACCACCAGTTGACGAGTTGCCACTGCGACTTTTAACAGATTGATCATAAGGTGCTAGAAATTGTGAGGTCTCATTGGCAAAGGTTCTGTGTCAAATGGTTTATTGTAATTAAATATTTGGACAAACAGTTCGCATAGTTGGGATAGTAGTAATAGTAGTTTAGAAGAGTTGGTTGATTGGTTGGTTGGTGGTGCATTAAATGGTGTCATGAAATAAGATTTAAGAAATAACACATGGTATAAGTAGAAAAGTAAATATTTGTAAATAAAATTTAAATGGTTGCCATAATATCAATTATTCGAAATTCTTTGCGGGGCCTAGATGCAAAAGAAATAAAACATTAATGTATTAAGCATTTGCGTAAAAGTAAATAAAAAATATAAATATTTTATTTAAAAGAACTTCATAGTAAAGTAGAGTAGAGCATACATTTACATATAGTTTACATGACATTTTTATTAAGTAGTTTTTTTTTAAATATGTATTTAATGATTACAAAAAACAGACTTTTTATAAAACTAAAAAAACAAAAGTAAAAAAAATAAAATAAAATAAAAAGTAATTGAAGTTCAACTATATCGGTTATATGAACTGAAATTATGGTATATAAATACGTATGTATGTATGTATGTATATACTTTATGGAGTCACAATTGCATATATAAATAACTAACGGATTACCAACAAACAATCCAATTTACGATTATTCAGTGATTAAATATGGGAATTTTTTTTAGATATACACAGAAACATACAAACGTACATACAAACGTACATACATACGTATGTAAGATAAATATTTGACATTTGATATAAAAATAATATATGTACAAACAAAAAGAACACATATGTACATACATACTTGTATTAGTCATTTATACTCACTTGTTAAAAGCAGATGTGTCACTAACATTACGACGATGACCGGAAGCATTACTATTGTGTGTTGATTTTGGAGGCGAAAGCAATTGAGCGATTGCATTGTCTCCTCCTTCACCGCCACCCGCAGTAAACACAGAGCCGACAGCGGCGATGGAAGTTGTAGCGGTTGCTGTTGTTGTAGTCGTAGAATCTAAAGAAGTTATATCAGTTGCAGTGACTTTTAGTACTTCATCACTTGTGCCAGCCGTGTCGGAAGTTTGTAATTGGGGTGTGGGAGAAGTTTCACTAAAAGGATCTGGGTAAACAGATGATTCAAACAAATTACTTAAAACCTCCGGAGCAGCAGAATTTTTTGTTTGCTTTAAGGTTGCATTGCTGGAGGCGTCTGCTGCGCCATCTATTTGAGTTTGTAGCTGAACTGCATTTGTTGGCGGTGCTACGGATGATGGTATTGAGGGTGTTATAGCGGGAAAAATTGCTTGGAATTGTTCGACTACAGGCTGATGCGGTTGAGGCGATGTAATATTGTTACGTGGTAAAGGACTAGGAGGTAAACCCAATCCCAGCGATTTTTGGGGATTAGCAGCTGAAGATCCCTTAGGTCTTTGACGTGGTGCAACACTTGTGCCAGACTCTACCAAGTTTACAGATTGCGGTTTGGCAGCCTTGGCAGCGGCTGCTGCTGCTGATAACTTACGCTTGGTTTCTGCCTCGAAAGGAGGTACTGCTAGATTCTCAAAATCAACTGGAGCTGATTTCTATAAATGTTAAACCATTCAAATTAATAACAAGAGATCTACAAATAAATAGTATTTAAAGGCATGTTCGACTTACATGCAAATTTTGTACAGGATTATCTTTGCCGGCTAAACGAAATGCTACTTCACAGACTTGCCATATGTTAGGACGCTTCTCTGCATCAGGCTCTAGCATAAACTTAATAAGTTGATGCATTCCTTTGGAATATTTAGAATTGTCAGGTATAGAAAAGGTACCATTTTGTATTGCCAGAGTACTTTCGCCGAAAGGCAAATTAAAGAAACATAATTTGTACAGCAAACAACCTAAAGCCCATATATCGGCTTTTGTAGTTATACCTTTGCCCCCATAAAGGTCTACCATTTCGGGTGCTCGATACGAAAGTGTGGTGTACTTTTGTATTTCTTCTTCCACTGCTGTAACACCATGTTGTTGAGGATTCAATATCTTAGCCGTGGCCGAACCGAAATCACATAATACAAAATTTCCGGCATCGTTTTGTAAAATATTCTCCACTTTCAAATCACGATGTATAATGGGTGTCTGACAGTAGTGCAGCCGAGAAACTGCTTCAGCAATATCACAGAATATTGTCAATACCTCTTGTTCGGTAAAACCAACTTGTAAACTGTAATAAATGCAACAATTAAGTTTGATGAAACAATTTCAAGTATGCTTAACTCCTACCGTGCATTCATCATGGCCAGCATATGATGTTTACAGTATGGCATTAACAGTAAAACCTCACAAACACCATTTCCAGTTGGTGTTATACTCGAATCGACATAACCAATAATGTTCTTATGACCACTTAAATTACTCTATATAAAAGGGGAAGAAGGTTGGTTGATTGTGTTTTAAATTGCATTGAATAAATTCACTTAAATTAAATTGCAATTTTAATTAAAGTTAATAAATAACCTACCGCTATTTGTATTTCTCTTTTAGCAACATTCAGATCATGTTCATTGTTAACGTACATACGCTTGAGAGCGTATTTGGCATTGCCTGTATTGGCTTTTGCGAGAAAAACCATTGCAAAACCACCTACAAAAAAAAAGACACAATAAAAATTAATGCAATGAACAGAAAATGAAATAATATTGGCATATAACAATATATGAAAATTAAAAGAAGAGAAAAAAAATAATGGATAATATAAAAGTATCTTTTGCAAAAGTTTAACAGGACAAATATGTTATTAAGGTTATTTAAAAAGAGTCTATCCATATACTTATGTACTAAAATACAAATGTTTTAGGTTGATTTGTGTGAAGTATCATTGATTTTTTTTTAAGTTTATATTTCAATATATTTTAAGTGAAAAAGTTTTTTTTAATTGGGGTTTAAATTTTTTTTAAAGGTACAAGCTTTTATTAAAAACAAAAGTGTTGATGTGTCATATAGCATTTAAAGGTGTGTTGTAAAGAGTATAATCTTTGTTTTTTTTTATTCTATAATTCTAAGTTTGAGTAAATGTGACTAGAAGATATTTTTCCAGTAGCTGATTAGTAGTTTTATTGGCAAACGATTCCTTGCAAGTTCGTTGTATTAATTCAGCTTCCTCAGAGCTCTCCTGCAGACGCTAACTAGCTTTGAATTGGGGGAAAAAGTAGGGCGGGCAGAACCTCCCAAAACTGTGTATTGCAAACTTAAAAAGGAACACAGAAGTCTATTCTACATTCGACCAGAGATCAAACCTAGTAATTAATCTATTTAACTAGAAAACTGTGGATGTCAAGTTCCTCAAGTGATACGCAGCGATCCCTTAAGGATCATTTAAAGTCTAAGAATTCTTTTAACGTGTATTTCTGACGACTTGTTCTTATTCTATTAAGTGACGCACATTATGATGCACACTCTTAACAGATTACTTGTGTTTCTATGTTGAAGATCAATCAGTCTTTTTAAGGTGACATAAGGCACACAGTAATAAATGTGGATGTGTTAAATTATACAAATACTAAGTTAAAATATATAAAAAAGGTGGTGCATAGTAGTGCACCGCTCGTTAATTGCACGGCCCTGTTAAAAAACTCTATAATAAAAAGGTCAACAATATTTAAATTATTTATTTTTATTTATTTTATTTTTATTTTATTTATTTGGTTAACTTCAATACATAGGATTAGGCAAAAATACAATTGATAAAACTTAACACAGCGAGAAAATTTAAAAATTAAGCTGCATTTTTGTTTAACTTAATTAAAAAAATAAATAAAATTTGCTTAGGCCGTAAATGTTTAATGTTTAACTTTTTTGGTTTTCCTAACGAATTTGTTTAAGCACGAATTCGTGTACAACAGTTTAAATTAAATAAATTTATCATACTTTCTTAGTGATTTCGAGTTTTTAATCTTTGCACAATGAAAAAGAAAACAATAGATAAATAAGACAGATAAAGTAAAAAGAAACTGAACTAGAAAGATACTCGCTAATGATGTGAGTTTTATTTATTTTGTTTCTACGGCAATGATTAAATAAATCTACACGCAAACATTATTATTAAATAAAAAATGTTTATGTTACAATCATATCTACATAATACATTCACTTGCAGAACACTAAACGATAAAGAAGACTCAATTGTTGTACAAACATTTCTAAGTAATTAAATGATTTATTTTACAAAGTTCAATATAAACATATGTATGTATTTATTGTACATATGTACATATGTAAGTGAATGATTTATAGTAATAAAAATGCGAATTAATTGCGAAAAAGAAAAGTAGAAAATTTATTAAAAAATCTGGATGGTAAAATAGTCAGGAGTTACACGTATTTTTATTTTTGTAAACTTTTCCAATCCTTATTATGTAATATAATTCTCGTATTCTAAATTTTGTAAGTTTTTCGCTTTGCACTGTCACATAGCGGCACTTGTGATTAAACCAAAGCATATTTGATGTGTTGAAGGGCATCATAATATTCTCTTGAAAACACGATGTAGGCAATTCAGATTATAGCATCATTTCCGCCTCTTTTTTGTTATCCGAACTTGGTAACGAAGCTTTAAATTTTTATCAACGAAAAAAATTTATTGGACAAAGGTTTAAACAAAGAGTCAGATTTAGAGAGTATTTGGCCCAATAACATAAATACTAATACTGATTTGCTATGCAAGACGAGATCTTTGTGTGCTCAGAAAACAACTCAGATAAGACAATGCTCTGTATAAGCTGAATTAATTGTAAATCATCAACAATATAAGCATTTATCTACTGCCCACTGTAACTGCACTATGATTGTATCTTTTACATGTGAAATATCTTCTTGAAATATCTTCTGTCATTTTAAATTTAAAAAAATTTAAGTCCACAAACCGTACTTTCTACTTTTATACTTCAACAATAATATATTTTCTCTATTTAAATGCATTGTCACAATGCATTAATTAAAACAAATTAGTTAAATTTATTACCATCTTTAATAACATTAAATTAGTACAACAACGTATCTCCAATTTAATATTCAAGGGCATATATAAACAAAATTTAAATAACTTCTACCAGCACTATTATTTTATTGCAAATATTTATAAATACAAATAAATCTAATAAACAAACACAAAATACTAAAGGCGAAATCAACAAACAACAACAACAAGTAGTTTCCATTTTATTTATTTTATTCGCAATGTTTAGTAGTTAAAGGGGAATAATCGTAGAAATACTGTGACGTTAACGACGACAACAACGATAAAACATATGCGTGACCTTCATTTCAATTCAAGCTGTTGCTGTTAATGGTGTAAAGGCAACATAGCCGACAATTCATTCTAATATTTCGATACATTAATGCAAATAATTAAATGTTCTAAACCCCAAAATAATAAAACGATAGTTGATAAACTACAGTCGGTAAATGCGAAAAGACATTATGGGACGAACGATCCCAACTTTGCTTTAGAGATCTTAAATAATGATATTTTTAGGGAAATTGCTGAATATATTTATTTTGCACATCACTTTTGTAAGGTTATAATTTTCAAACATTTAAAATATGAAGATTTTTTTGCTGGGTTTTTAAAAGAAAATCTAAATTGCATTAACGAAAATACAGAAAATTTATTAATTAAAAAGAAGTGGGAAATCCAATTTTCAAGTTTCAGCAGAAATTATTTATAATTTTTTTAGTTTTTTTTTTTTTTTTATAAAAAAACCAGTTAAAACGTGATTTTTTTTTTTACGTTTAAAATAGAAATCAAAAGTAAAAAGATCCTGTCTCCAGTGTTGTATTGATTGTTTTAAAGTTATAAAAGCTAATAAAAAATATCACTGTAAAACTTTTAACCTTTTTTGACGAAAATTTAAAATTTTACCTGGCACTTTCTGATAATAAAAATTATCGCTACAGCTGTTTAACATAATGAAAATTAAAATATAATGACAAGAAATGTTTTATTATTAAGAAGGTTAAAGAATAGCACAATAAGGTTTAATTATAAATGATTTTTGATAAAATACATGTGTATGTGTGAATTTTAAATTTTTGTGTGATAAAACTAAATGTGGTTTTATTTTAATTAATTTGTTGTATGTTTTACGTTTAATCAGTTAAATTATTAAGCAAAAAAACCCCCTTAACTAAGTTAACAAAATTATTATACAAGCAAAACAAAAAGGTAAAACAAAACGCACATCTAAATGTAATTATTCGTATTTATAAGCGATCGATATTTTAGTTATTAAATTTGTATTTAAGAATGTGGGCCAAAAGCTTTTTAAGTCCTCTTAAGAGTTTGCTGGTAAAACTAAAAGTAGTTTTTATATCGACTAACAATTAACTTTGTTAGTTTTTCCTTTTACTTTGTACACTTAAATAAGAAGAAATTGTGCGGTGCAAGGACATTTCCATTGAAATGCGATGATACATTTATACATACATATGTACATATGCACATATGCACTTATGAAAAGCTTTTTTAGAAAAGAAAGAAAAAAGAAATTAATTCCACATAACTGATATTGAATTTTTTTAATTTATCATTACAAATTGTGTTAATTGTGTTGTAGGAAATTGTGATGAATTTAAATAAAATTAAATAAGGATTATTCTAAAAAATCTTAATGAACAGGAAGGTATATTTAAAATTCGCATATGCTTTACACATTTATATTTGTATAAATGCTTTTCTGAAAACTAGAAAAGAATTGTTTAAATAGTACGTATACCATCTAAACTTCTTTGGCAATCATAAATAAAGCTGGCCTCAACTACTGTTTAATTGAGAATAATATAGGAGCAAAAAGTAAAATTTGTAGTTATGTAAGTGTGAAAACAAAAATTTACCATAACAAATGAAATTGTCACAATAAACAAGTTAGATTCGTCGCTACACCAAGTACAATACAAAAACAATATGCATTTTGTTTTTGTACAATTGTACCAAACTGTCAAGAAAGCAATGTGTTTCAGGGACGGAAAAATTAATTTTTTCTGTATCAAATATATTTTAAGATAGTAAATTTTTTTATTTCTAGGTACTAAATATACATTTTTTTAGCTAAACTTGTCTTAAATAAGTATTTTTATGCTGATTTCAAAAATATGTTAATGTTCCCTATTACATTTTCAAATCCAACATATGTATGTATGAATATAAGAAGGGCATATAACTATCAAAACTAAGACTAACAATTAATTAATTAATATAGTATTATTAAAAAAAAAATTACGATCGATGTTTTACTAACGCAAAATGTCAAGGATTATGCAAAGAAATGTTGTTTTAAACCTTAAAATTTTTTTTAAACTTATTATTAATTATTTATGTATTCTTAATTTTTAATTTAAATTGCAAAAAATTTTTTTATATAACCCCTTATTTTCCAATTTTTTTAAATTTTAATTTAAAAAAAACAAGTGTTGACAACTAGGGTGACCATCTGATAATCAGATGGGTCAATGAGTCTACCATGTTTATTATACATTGAAATAAACTAAAAATGCCTCATAAGCAACTTATTGGCAATCAATTCTTCGTGGTTTTTAAGTAACTGTTAAAGCCTTTTTATGTTTTTTTTTAATATCAAATTTTACGCTAGAAATTTGTGAGTTTTTGGTGTTTTAAAAGAGTAATTTTTAATTATTCTCATATTACCGCACTTCATACAAAAAACAAAGCAATATACCTACGAAGGCCAAGTTAATAACAAAGCTGAGCTCGAAAAATTTTTAATTAATGTTAACCAAAAATATTTTAAAATGTACATCAATAGCCCAAAGTAATCGCAAGTTTTTAGGTGGTGAAAAACCTTTTTATGTTAATTTTATTGTTTGGTCAAAATCCAAATCGTTGAACAATTCGATATTTTATAATATAGTACGAAATAAGTTATGATTAATATACCAGAAACTCCTAATTTTTATGAAATTTAAGTGTGTATATTTTGGTCATTGATATTTATGAACACTATAGGCCCTTTTACAAGTCAATAGATTTTAATTGGATAATTAATAATATATAAATAGGGTATGTTCCGATTTACATATGTACTTATGCACTTTTAACTTCTTTATTTTATTTCAGTTTTTAGAATGTTGTAATATTCAGTGTTAATGTGAAATAAATAAATAATACAAATATTTTTATGTTTTTCCATTTTACTTTTTAGGATAAAATATTTTTAAGGCCACCCTACTGTTTTTTTATCTCAATATTTTAAAATTTTTTCCTGCACAGAAAAACAAAACACTTTATTTTTATTTTTTACAGTAAATTTGAGGGTGTCATTTAATGATAAATGTGATAATACATAGTACATATGTATGTATGGTATTCAAAACACTATTATACAAACTATTTTTTGACATTGTGCGAGTAATTAAAAAGTAATAGGTACCTATATAATAATAAAAATAAATTGAATATTAAATCTTTACGTAAAATTAATAAAGATTACTTTAATCTAAGAAACCAAAAAGAAAAAACCTTTTTTGATTAAAATTTTTTTGAATATTTGAGCACAAAACAGAATTCCAGCAAATGTTGTTCTTTTATCTAATCTTATCGCTAAATAAAAAAAATCTTGATATTAATGTTATCAAAAAAATTTTTTAAAAGAAATAAACAAAATGACCCAATTTTGTATATAATTTCATTTATTTTGATGTAGGTAGGTTTATATGTACATATGACTATATACTACATACACACATATATATGATGTCGGTGCTTGTCATTTTTACCTACCTTCAGCCAACACGTCCTCTATAGTGACCGTGACACGTCCTACTGTAAAAACTTTACCCAAGAAACTGCTATTGGTTTCCTTAGCCGATGAAACATTATGATGAAGTGATTCAAGTTTTTCATTTTTATCAAATTTTGAAAAGATTTTCTTCATTTTGCTACGACTAACGAAATAAACAAAAGTCTAAAAATCTATGTTCTATTTCCTAAGTGTCAAAAACCGGCGCAGTCAGTGATCGTGGCAGCGGTAAGGGCAGCTGTTTTCTACGATTTTTTAGGACTCCTAGTAAACAATTCGTTAAAGTAAAAAACAAAAACGGAAATAGTTAAATACAACACACACATTCACAATACTTCCAAAGGGTGAATATGTATGTATGTATGTAATTAGGTGTTTTTCTACTGTTGCCGAACTTATTAAGGCATCACTTCTTTATGTCTCGAAAGTGTTCAGTTGTTTTTCCTTTTCTTCTTACTATTATGCCTCCGTCGACGTCTTTAGATTTTCTTCTTTGTTGCCTGTAATACGTTGACGGTCAACTTGCAGTTTATTGATTGTGCCAAGTATGCAAAATAAAATTACAGATAAAAAACACAATTTAAGGTAAAATAATTGTAAGATTTTTTTTATATTTGTTATTGCTTCGTTTTCATTTCCTATACACAAAACTTGCATTTACTTAAAAATTTTATCTGCGCATTTAGGAATGAAAAAAAGTAAATTTATTTTGTTTTTTTATTGCATTAGCAAATATTGTTTTCACATTTTTTCTTTTTTCACAGGTGAAAAGTAAGATGATATTTATCGATTTTTGCGTCTTGTTTATTAGTTATACGCGAATTATATTTTCACAATAATATGTAGTTATTTTTTTACTGTTTATTGAGGCATTTTACAATTATTTTAAAAGAAAAAAAAAAATTATAATTTCACAAAAATTTCCAGCAATTGCACAAAGGAGAAATTCACACAAAAAACTAGTAAGAAAGTTGACAGTTCACAAGTGCTGTCAACAGCTTTTTTCTTGTACATCTAATAAAGCGATTTTAAAATTAGCGCAAGTAGTGTACAGGTGAAATTTGTAATACACGTGTTCTTCGTGTTTTTGAAAATTCTGTGTAAAATCCCTTTAACAAAGCTAGGTAATTTCATTCTAAAATAACGAAAAACAAGTTTATTTTTCATATTGTGGAAAGATATACGTTACGGTGAATATGCTGTAATTTTGTCATATAAGTAAAATTGCATTTTTAAGTTAGGTTACATATGTAATTTGATATCATTTTAATAAAATAAAGCATGAAATAAAGATTTTAACATATAACAATATGAACTTTTTTTATAAATATTTTATTTTAGAATACCATAAAAAATAATAATCCCTGTGTATTCAATATACCAAGGCGAATAGAACTGAATGAATTCGCCTTGCAACATACAATGCATATAAAGGCGAATTCATATTCGCCTTAATGCATATGTTAAGTTTTTCTTGTTATCAGCCCACGATGAATGATGTATTTTGACAGGTTACTGTTTGTAAATAATTCCTGGATGTTGGCTAATTATCACAAATTTTTTAAATTTGTTATAATTAATTAAGTTAAAATGGATATTGATAAATATTGGACGATATTGGAATCTTTGCAATTCCCAATGACAGGAGGTAAGTAGATTGCTGTTATTAGTTGTGTTGTCATTAACATATTTGTTTGCTCGCTAACAGCTCCTGTGGAAAGCGTATTAACTTTAGAAACACGTTTAAAAGTTAATTTAAAAATCTTAAAAGACTTCCTAAAACTTACCGCGGAAGATGTTGTTAAAAGTAATACTAAGGAAAAAGAACTTAATCATTTGGAATGTAGACATCAGGAAATACTCAAAAATCTAGATAATAAGTTTGTATATTGTCTATACTCCCTTCAGATGTTGACGGAAATTTTAAAAAATGCCAATTTCACAAGTGGTGCTAAAGAGAGTTTGGTTGCGGAGAGACATAAATTCTTAATAATAGCTTGCCTAACGGATGCCGGTTCAATGGCCTTACAAGAAAATTTGCATAAAGCTTTTTACAAAGAAAGGGGAAATATTTTTAAAAACAATTCTAAAGAAGCAGCAAATTTCTTTCGTTTGGAATATGTGGTGGAAATATTTGCCAGGTTAATGTATATTAAACCTTTACATGTGGGAAAATCTTTGGATGAAGTACATCTTTCTTACATGGCAGGTATTTTTAGCCTCCTGATAGCCTGTGATACTAAAGAGTATGATTTGGAAACATCAGCTATAGCTAATTTACAGTTAAAATTACGACACTTATGGTTTGAATTATCTAAAAAGCTGTACTATCGCAATTTAATGTTGCTTTATTCTATTGTGCCTAATTCCTATAAGGCAAGAATACACCGGGATATGCTGTTAAGACTTTGGTCTGCGGGTGGCTTCGTGGCTTTACTTTTTGCTATGTCAGAATCACAGCGTAGTGAAGAACAAGCTTTAGACACAACTATAGCGTCTTTAGTAGCTCAACCGCATTTCTCCCTAAAAGCTCAACAATCGTTAATCAAACAAATTTTGAAGTTTCTTAAAGCAAGTCTTAAGAGTAACGAACTAAGCCCACTTATGGGCGCAGGCATACTGTCACTACGAAAACTCTATGACAATAAAAAGGAAAACAAGGAGTATTTAATAAATTGGCTTGAAAACGAAATGAAGCCTCTAACTATAGTAGAAGAGCCTAATTTAGTGGCAATAGAGTGGCAAGATTTTGTGGATTTAATATCTCTATTGTTTCACATTTTCTGCACTTCATCAATAGCAACACTACCAAGTGATTTGTTAATATCTTATCTGCCTGTTTATTTAGAACTTTGCACACAACTTGAAGGTTTTACAAATCAAACTTGTTTAAATCATCATTTACAAAGTCTTATTTTAAAAATATTAAATAATCGTTCGAAGGACCAACTAAAAACAGTAATTGAGTGTGTGGCTTTAAAATCATATCCCCAAGAATGGCTGCAATTGCCTTGTTGTATACACATTAAAGAGAATCCTTTAAATATGCAAGAACTTAGACTTAGTCAAGTTGACAGTGCGGTAATAAGATCAATTGCACAAACCGGTAGTCATTTACTCGGCTTAACAAATATACTAATAAAATCCTCCTTTAACCTTTTAATTTATCAGCATTTTATAATACTGCTAAGGCTGGTGCCCTCACTGATCGTTGATTCCAATGCCCTGGAAGGCAGTAATACAAATATTGATTTGTTGCAAAGTGAAAAAGATATTTACAGCAAAATCTTAAAGGACTTTTCCCAAACATATGAAAGGAAATTTCAAATTTTAACTGCATTGGAATATCTAATACAATATCGAACCCTTAAAACTTTAATAAACGACAATATCCTGGAACTATTATTGACTTTGCAGGACATTTTACAAGCCTTCACTACAACGACCACAAAAGAGACTTTGCCAACTGAATTAAATTCTGCCGCTCTTATGATTTTATTAGTTTTAATAAGAGAAATTATAGAAAATTCTTCCATAAACCGAGAAGACTTACAAAAATGTTTATCAAAACCCCTAAGACAGCTCGAAATGCAAATACAAAGTAAAAATATAAAATATCAATTAAAATGTCTATTAAACACAATAAAAAATGATAAAACATTTAGTAACTCTAGTAAAGATTCCGGCAAGAATGAGTTTGAAATCGCCCGTAGTTTAATGGAGGCGAAAGAATCGTATTTGCAAGTAGAAGGCATCGAAAAGATGATAAAACTTTTAAATAAGCAAAATGAATTTGCCGTGACAAATTGCCACATTATGACAGCACTGGCTCTTAATACCATAAAGTCTCCGGAATCATATACCTTTTTAAATTGTGTAAGATTGTTTGTGGCTTTGGTAAATGTAAATGAAACAGAAGTTTTGAATCTCTTAGAAGATGAGTATTTAAACGAACTTGCCGAAATGGACTATAGATTAGTGATAGGGGAAGCTATTCTAAAAATATCACGGGAATTAGGTAAGTCTCTTAACAATTGAAATGTAAACGAATTTAAAATCTCGTTTTATAAAAAGTTTTCCACAATTATATTATTTTATAAACAATTTATTATTAATAATTTTTCTTTTAAACTCCTTTCAGGACCGTTGTGCTATAAATATAAAAGCATTTTATTAAACACCTACATGACGGGTTGTCGATCTTCTAAAGATGATTTTCGTTGTTCTGCATATTCGAATTTAGCGCAAATCTGTCGTCTACTGACCTATCAAGTTCACAACTTTTTTCAAGAAGTACGTATTTATTTTGTATTTTTAATTTCTTTAGAAACTTCTAAATTTGCCTTTTTAGCTGCTTAATTTAATAGATTCTGAATTAACAACTGGTAAATATTTACCTGCTAAAAGAGGTGCAGTTATGGTTTTAAGTGATTTGTTAGCTGGAATGGATAATCTTTTCGACTATGAAGAAATGCTATTGCCTATTTATCGGCTACTAAAACACTTGGTAAATTCAGAGAAAAGCGACGAAAAGATACGTATACATGCTTCGAATGGTTTGAAGTGTTTGTCGGAAAAATGCCAGGAACTTTTTAGATCTGCATTGGAACAGCAGCAACAGGGAGCGCGCTTGGAAAAGGAAATAAAAATAACGGGTATACGAGATAAACCAAAAAAAAGTTTAAAGGGTTATATTTTAGAAATGAATTAAGTATGAAATGTGTTTTTATAGAAAAATGGATTCACTTTGTTAAAGGTTTCGTTAAAACTTGGCTTGGTGCCATATCTAAAATCCCCATTGGCCCAAGTATAAATAGAACGTAAACATGTATTCAATATTTGCAGATTTTTTCTGAACTTTTTAATTATTTATTTTGCTTCTAAAAATCAGCAAAATTCGTTAATAAATGAAGAAGATATACATACATACATACATACATACATACATATGTATGTATATCGATAGTCTTTGTTTTCAACCTGAATTTTTTTCGCTGTTACACCTTTTATGCCGATGTCCGGCACTCGCTGAAAGACGATGCCGATACTTCGGCGACTACTATGTCGACCACCTGACGACGCTATCGGACTGCGAACCCTACGCTATGCTAGGTTACGCCAAGGGCCTAAAATGGCTAACGGCGGTAAATACTTAGGCACTTCCACACTTGACCATCCTCCTGAACTGATCTTCACTCTATCTCTCTATCTCTGATCTGGACACGTTCTTTACTTAAATTTTTAGGACAAGCACAATGGACAACTCTGTCTCTGGGTGTAGTGTGTGTCCTCAAACCTAACCTAACCTACTTTAGTAAGTTTTGTGAATTTTTACTTGAAGAAACAAAACATTGCAATTTAAAATTTAAATTTAATCACGCAACTTTTTTTTGTTTAACATTCACTGATTTTTTGTTGCCAACTTAAGATTTTTAAACGACAGTTTTAATTCGCTCCCCCTTTTATTCTATTTCCTGGATTATTAATTTTTCTTTTATGTAGAGTAAACAAACATGGTGGCAGCCCTTTTGAAGCTTTTTATTCAGTTTTTCGCGGTAATTTGTGTAAAGATGTTGTTAAAAGTTGTTTATTCTACAAATTAAATTAAAAAAAACAATTTAATAGTGTTAAAAATAGTAAATTGTATTAAATTGAGTTACATTTTTTGTTAAAACTGCAAATATTGTAAGTTATTGACATTTTTTTGTTAATGGTGAAATTTAATGCTTTTTTATGACAAATTCCTATGTACTTGCTTCGCTATAAGTTAACTGTTTTATACATATGCAAATATGGTAGTTAAATGCTATAAATTATTAAACGACATACATACATACAAACATACTTATATGTATTTTGTAATTATGTCTATATATATATATACATACATATGTACGTATGCCTAGAAACAGCTGACGAATCCAACCGCAGTCTAAGATGTGCATTATAAGTAAATACAAAAAATAAGGTTTATCCACATGATTAAACTTAGTCCAACACCAAAAATGTAAAAAACCAACTATTTATTTAACTTACATATTTTGATCAATTAAATATGTATGTTTTAAAACAATATTTTTATTTCTTTGGTAAAAATCGAATACAAAATTAAATGCATTTATCTCACATTAAATAAAAACAAAACAATTGGTTGCCTACTAAATTACAGTTTGATCTGTAACTATTTGGTAACATCATTTACGAATAAGGAACTCCTGATCAATTTTGTCGGCCATCATTTTTGCTATAGCCAAACTGCTAGTGGCGCCGGGTGAGGGGGCATTACGGCAATGCAATACAAGTTTTGCCAAAGCTCCAGAACCTGTTCCACGATCGAAAACAAAGTCATCAACTAAGTTACCTTCAATATCCATGGCTTGGGCTCTTACACCGGCAGGGCCTCGCCTGATATCGTATTCGGTAATGCCGGGTATGAATTTTTGTAAATCTTGAACCTGTAGGGGAATAAATATGGACTTGCTCATCTCCTTTAAACCAAAGCCAATGTATTTGGAAGCCATTTTAATAAAACCGGGATAGCGTAAAGCATCGAATAGTTCGAGAAGATTGATATCGCCCCATCTGAAAAGACCGTAAGGAAATCTTTATAAAACTTTTAATATTGAATTGAAAAAAAATTATCTAAAATTAAAAAAAGGAATTTTTGGGAATATCTATTTATATACATACATATGCATGTATGTATGTATATAGATATAACAAATATCGAAAATTATGGGCAAAAAGAAATTTCTACCTGTAACCTTCTCTTTTAAATGCTAATACAGCGTTCGGACCCAGCCACACGCTGCCATCCATACGGGGAGTAAAGTGAACACCCAAGAAGGGAAATCTAGGATCCGGCACAGGATAGATATTACCTTTAACCATGTGGCACTTTTCTTTAGCCAACAACAGATATTCACCACGGAAAGGTAAAATACGTGGAGAACGAGAACATCCAGTTTTCTCAGCTAACAAATCGGATTGTAATCCACCGCATGTTAAAACATTACGCGTACGTACTTCTTGATGCGAACTTTCACCATGTATACTTACAGGGTATTCCGTAGAAGTAGATTCGCTAAATTTAGTTACCTAGGATGTAAAATCATAGCTTTACTTTAAATCACTTAAGAAACAAGTTTATTTTCTTGAAGTACCTTGAAATTCAAATAAATATCACCACCAGCTTGTTTGAAATCTTGTCCGTAGTACTGGGTTACCAAAGCCCAATCGACAATACCGGTTTGAGGGCTCCATAGAGCCTTGACCCCTTCACAGTAAGGTTCGATTTCCTTAATTTTATTACCATCTATCAGTTGTAAATCAGGTACCTGGTTTTTTATGCCTCTTTGATGTAAGTCCATTAAACGTGTTACCTCCACATCGTTGGTGGCCACAATAAGTTTTCCACATTTCTTGTAGGGTATTTTCTTTTCATCCAAATACTTGTAAGATAAGCCTAAACCCTGAACACACAGTTTAGCTTTGAGTGTTCCAGGTTTATAGTAAATGCCTGCATGTATGACACCAGAATTGTGACCACTTTGGTGGGCAGCCAATTTGCATTCTTTTTCCAATATTGCAATTTTCATAGTAGGATGTCTAAGCAAAATTTCACGAGCTGAAGCCACGCCAACTATGCCGCCACCCACCACAACTAAATCATAATCACTTAAAGAAATTTTACATACAAACATATGTTATACAATGAATTGTGTTAATTTTAGCGTTGTTTACCTACCTGTTGTTTTGTTTGTGCTGCCATCTCTGTTGTCTTATTACAACCGCTAAGGGCAATTTAAATATAGAGGGATGTCTTATTTGTTTGATTAAAATAGACATTTTTCTTTTATTTTAGTTCTAGTTTCCGTTTCACTTTATGACCTTGTTTCAACCTTGATAGTGCGTATTTTTTCTGCATTCGTTTAGTTGAGAACAATTATTTTTTCTGTTGCACCTCCTCTTTAGTCTAGCAGTGTTTTGTTGATATCTATGTACATATGTTAGAATAAAGTGCAAGTTAAGCAATCAGCACATCCTAAAATTTATTTTTCTTTGACATAAAAAATATGAATAAAATAGAAAAAAGGGTACTCTAAGCCACTACCAGATAGTAAGAATTAAAATAATATTTCTAAAATACTTTTTCTTTTACTGATTTTTTGTCTACATACTTTTTATGTTTAGTCTGTGCTTTCCGTTTTTCTCACGGTAATTAACAGTTTGATTGGAAAAGAAAAACCGTGTAAAAAGAAAACCAGTGGTGTTTTGGTTCGTAGCGACAGGGTTGTAAAAATTGAGATGAACATGGGGTACAGTTGTAAGAATTTTCCTGTTCATTATTTTTCTAACAAATTGGAAAAAAGTGCAATTAAGAACATCCGCTTCCGCTAAAACTTTCTTTGAAGAGGAATTTTTGATCAAGCGCAGTGTTGCCAGTTGTTATAAATACCAATGAGCCTTCACACACCAGAACAATACTAAATCGCATAAATATTGTTTCTTTTCAAAACACACGGGATGAATATTATCTGGCATAAAATGTATTCATATACACAGCTTTGTCTGTATTACTGTCTGTTGTATTGAACCGTGCTCATATCTAAGGCATGCATTGGTTTTGTGCTTGTAGCTGGTTGAAAAATTGTGCCAGAAAAATACTATTCTCTTCGCCTCTCTTGCCGATAAGCTAATTATTGTTCTCGTGTGTGAAGGCTCAATAATCACACAATTCTTTTTATTAACATACGTGTAAGAAAATAAATAATATTAAAAAATTATTACATAAACAATCCTCAAAAACAAAATTCATGTTATACAAAAATTTTGTTTTTTCAATATGTAAAAAAAAGTTCGAAAGTACATTAAAAAAAAGTATTAAGAATTGTAGGTGTGAATTTTCTATCTTACTTAAGTGCCAAACCTAAAATAAGTTTGTTATCAGTTCACAGTACGTTGCTTTTACTACATATGTTTTAAAAAGTAAACAAACGATATCAGAAAAAAAAAAACATAAAACCTAGTTTTTAAGGTGTCTTTTATAACTAATTAATAAAGTAAAATACATTTTAAATGCCCTCATTTTGTGCTGTAGCAACATGCAATGATAGATATGGACATTCGGAAAATATATCTTTTCACAAGTGAGTAAAAATCTAATAAAAGAAATTAGTGTTGAAAACAAATTTTTGTTTACATGTTTTAAAGGTTTCCCTTAAAGCGCTTGTACTTGTTAAAACAATGGGAAAGTTTCATACAAAAACAACGTGGCGAGGACTGGCATGCTTCACGTTGGAGTTCCCTTTGCAGTCGTCATTTTCGCGAGGAAGATTTTCGTTCTCTTAATGAGCGCAGAACTTTAAAAAAAACCGCAGTACCCAGCATACTGGTGGACATTAGTACGGGAAAATCTCAAAGCAAGGAAAAAAATAAGGATATTGAAACATGTGATAATACTAGAGATAAAGAATTTAACGAAATATTGGCCATTAAAGAACGTTTGGAAGATACTGTACTAGAATCGAATGTACCAAAATCTAATTGTCGTCTATGTGGTGTGGCTTCTATAGCGGTAGCTAATTTTTTAACCAACTATGAATTGTATGGTTTGTTGCAGAAATGTTTTCCTACTTTAAATATACAACAAGAAGATCCTCTTCCCAAGATAATGTGTGCTCCTTGTCACAAAAGTTTGGAAGAGTTTGGTACCTTTGTTGAACGCGTTTGGACGGCTCAAACGGAATTGCAAAGAAAGTTTCGCTCTAAAGTTGTGGAAAAACCAGTAAAAATTAAGCAGGAACCTTTAGTGCGCGTTAAACAGGAGGTGGCAGAGTCCGGATATAATGAAGGCCAGGAAACTAATGCTTTTACAGGTGTTAATGAAGATTACGATGGGGCACTCGAGGGTGGTGTGCACGAAGAAGCAGAAGATGATCAAAAATTCGAATTTTGCGATTTTCCCATTATTAGCGATTGCGATATTATGGAGATTATAAATTTAGATGATCCCTTTATTAATATACCAGATGATGATAACACTACAACTGTAAACGAAGAAGAGGAAATATTACAAAAGCCTATACATGAGCCAACAATAAATTACATGCCAACAGCTCATGAACTGCTGCAGTCTCATCTCTTAATGGAGGAACACAATTATGCCTACATTGATGCGGAGGCTGAATTTAAGGAAGAAAGACAAACCTATAAAACAGAAAAAACCGATAACGAGGAACGTTTAATGGAATATGTGACGGCTCAAGGACAGGAGCAGCAACAGCTACCACTACCTGTATCCTGTAGTATTGAAACGCGTTTGCCATCAGAACATCGGTCATATGTTACAAACAATTTTGAAAACACAGCTGGATTTGAAAAGCGTGCTTTAAAACCAATAGTCACTTCCGTTAGTGCGATACAACAGCCTAATACCAAAACATCCTCCAACGGCATAGTTGTACTCAATGAAAGTATTGTCAAGTCTGGTTGTGGTTTTCAACTACATGCCTGCATGGTTTGCCATCTAAAATTTTTTTCAGTGGAGAGCCTAAAACAGCACTATACACAAATGCATGGTACCCCAATGGTAACAGTGCCAGGTGGTAACATTCCCTTAGAAAGGGTGGTTCAAAACACATGTAAAATGGAAAAGGAGTTCCCCGAAATTAATACTGAAATATTTGAAAAGTTAGAGACCACCCAACTAAGGGTAACGGATCTTCAAGCGGAAAACCTGGGAGAAGCCACAGAGACAGAACATAATTTACATGAAACTAAAAAAGAAACACCTGATAACTTTACAGAAAAGCAAGATCTAGAAAAACAAAATCACACGCATAATGAAAACATTTTAAGCCAGGATACTAACACTACAAATAATACAAATGAGCAAACCCCTAAAAGCAACATAGAATCGTCATTAAATTTAAAAAATAAAAAACAAAAATTGAGAATTTCTCTAAAAAGCCGAAAACCACATAATGTTTCTCTCAACGCCATGGCAAATCAGTATCAGCAATTAAGGAAACTCTACCAAAGACTACAAAATAAATGTACAAATTTGGAGCAAAATGTAGAAAAATTGCAATTACTGCCAATACCACTGCCGCCGCCATCTGCAACAAAACCAACAAACAAAAGACCACAAACAAATACCAAATCTTTAATTAATGCTAAAAGCAGCAAAACAAAATTTATAGCCAAACTAAAACCAAAAGAAATTTTGGAGAGTAAAATGTCCTCTAAAAAGGATACATATAGCTGCACCGAATGTTCCAAAAGCTTTTCAAATGGCAATAGCTTAAGGCAACACAAAATAACGCATACAGATGAGAAGAAACATCACTGCACTCTTTGTCAACGAACTTTTAAGCGACGCAATGGTATGCTGCAACATTTAAAGGGTTTTCATTTGCAAGTTAAACCCTTTTGCTGCCCAGTTTGTAAGCATAGCTATGCCCTCAAATGTGATATGTTGCGTTGTAAACATTCGATTTTAAGAAATTCAAAAACACATGCTGATAATGTATATAGTAGTGCTAATAAAGGTCGTTTAGTTTTAAAAAATTTGGAAAATTAAAAAAAAAACATTTTTTTTAGTCAGACTGCAATAGGGGGTTAATTTTTGTATTTATTGTAAAATTTTTTCTTTCAGCAGACAATTAAACCAAAATTTACCGGCATTTTTTTTACACAAAATAAATTTAAGTTTTTAACATCTTTGGATGAGGACTCGCTTATTTTTGCAACCCCCAAATAATTTTAGTTTTTTCTCAAACCTTTAAGCAAATACTAAAACCAATGTTGAAATGAGTTCGATAAAAGAATTTTTTGCCTAATTACAAATACCAAAATTTTAACTTACAAATATTTTCGTAGTTTAATTAAGCATTTCGAAAGATTGACATCTCTCAACCTAAATATTTCCAGTGCTGACATGTCAAACTCGAATTTATACAGATGTCACAAACTATAATTTTCAAAGATTGATACATACATTTATGCACACAATAACTATATCACAATATTCGAAAGCAGCAAAAAATAACCTTAAACAGGTTTCGAATTAGCTTAAAAGCTCACTTATTATAAAAGTTTGTTAGGATAGTTAATTTTAAACAGATTAACGTATAATTTAGGTCCAAGGTAATAAGAGTTTATTGTAGAAAAATGTAATTCTTTTTTTTAAAGGAATTTTTTATTATATCAAAGCCTTTTTAAAAATAAAAAAATTTTTAAAAAATTATGTTTAAAAATATGCGGCCTGATAAGTACAGCAAAAATTAAACAAAAGTCAAGATACATACTTTGTTTTTACTCCCACTGTTAGAAAAACATTCTTGTTCAGAAACTGTAATTTTTACTTGTTATACATTATAACACTTTCAGAAAGGAAATTACAGTTGTAGAGTATAGTTTCATACCCTTTATATCATAGACCACAACCAAAAATCCCTTTATTTATGAGAAAAAGCCGGTGCAAGATGTTTTAACATCAGGAGAAACAAATAAAAGGGGAAAATATTTCCCAAATTTCACCACAAAATTAACAAAAATCCTTAAAGCTTTCGCTTAAAGCGAAATGCTTAAACGAACTTTATCGGAGTTTAACACACCATTTGTTGGTAGTAAATGTAAACAGACTGACACACACACACACACACATGACAAAGCAGATGAGACCTAACCTAGCACAAGATGAAAACAAGAACAAGCTTACTAAAAGCCATCAGTTATGATAGAAAAAAGAAGAAGAAGAAATGATACCTACATACAAACATATGTTTATCGTTTAGTAGTGGCATCAGGACCAAAATCTACACAATAGTAACACAAATTTTTTTTAGTTGATAACAAGAGTCACACAACTGCGGTACACAGGCACAATGGTGCGCAACGGCTAAAATGGAATTTCGTATACGAAATATTTTTCGTTTGTTATTGTAGTTGTTGTCGATGGTTTCGTTGTTATTATTCTTCGTCGTCCGTGTGAACAAAATAATATAAATACGAATTACGTTAAGCGGATATTAAAGAAAAATTAAGTGTTAAAAAACCAAAAACAAGAAAAGCCTCTTAAAACACTTACAATAAAGCATAAATAAATTTGTTGGATTAATGTTTTTTTTTAAAGTAAAATTTGTAATTATTTATAATTTACAAAAACAAAAAAGGCAGTGTTAAAAGCAAATCATTTTCAGCGGTTGCAAATGTGCTAGTGTTTTTGTTTAAACAGTGTAAACAACGATACTTCCGGTCAATATATTTTCAAATTAATTATGCCGGAGGTGGTTTTTTTTTCTCCTAATGCTACAACCAGCAAATAGACTACGATGCTAATTCTAATTAAAATACCATTAAAACTATTAAAATATTAGATATGTTTTAAAATAAATGCCGTAAAATATTTGGAAAAAAATAAAATTTTCCAACGAACAAGTGTAAAAAACCAAAATATTAAGAGGCCCAAACATTGAGGTCAGCTTTAACATACATACATACATATGTAACGGTGTGTTGCTCGATATTCGTGCAATGTTTTTGTCACTGTATAAATGAACTTACATACATATGTGCACTAAACTTGTGTCCTTACTAGTGCCCATTAAACATATGTTTGTGTTTGTATTGGTATGTGTGTGAGTTAGCGTTTGCAAGAGTTCGTGTTAGAAGCATTAACACTTAATGTTTATTATCGCTGTCAAAAGTGTCAAAAGCCATTTGCGTACATATGTACGTTATGTTTGTTTGTGTGTGTATGTGTTTACGTGGTCGGTTATATGGTAATTTGGTAACAGTTGAGCCACATCATATCCAACAAACAACTACAAATATCCATTGCGATAATTGTAATAACAATAAATGGAAAAAAGGAAGCATTAGCAACAACAATACCAATGTCCAGATGTAAAAACATAAATGGACTGTTATATTTAACAACAATGTATCCTAATTGTTGTTGTTTTTGTTTTTAAGGTGTTTATCGATTAAAAGATATTTTTACAAAGTACATTTTGTATTAGGAAGAAACATTAGGAAGAAATCGAAAAAGTAATAGAACATTTTTTTATTGTTTAAAATTTCTTTTAATTATAA
>NDXZ01031547.1:0-13855 GCA_003055125.1 Paykullia maculata
TCGGTATAGCCGAATATAGCGCTCTTACATGTTATATTTCAAATATTTGTTTCTGTAGGTAAATGTATTTAAACATGTATGCATGTGTTAGTGCAGACTAAAAGCTTTACCACAAAGGTGTACGCAATCTTACAACAAAAATATAAACAAACATGTTAGTTTGGTTAAACATATTGATTGATGTTCTTGTTGATGTTGTAAAAGTGCTTCCACCTTCTAGGCAAACACTAGTATATGTAAATTTAACATATGTACGTACGTATTTAAAACTTGTAAGTCATTGCTTCCAAAATTAATAAAAAGAAAACAAGTGAAATATAGAATTTTTTGAAACCAATAAATAACTTTTACGATTATTATTATTCTCTAATAACTTTAAACGATCCTGTAGATCATGTATTAAAAAAATGTTTTCGGTTTAATTAGTAAAACAATTCGTAGTTCTTTTATGCGTAAAAAAACCTAAAATTGAATTAACTGTTTAAAATAACATTTTTCCCATCATTTAACAGGAGTTAAAAATAAGTAAGAGCGCTATATTTGGCTGTGCCAAATCTTATATACCCTTCATCATCTGTGGCCAGATGGTATAATTTTTTTCAAATTTTTTTTAGTGTAAAAAAAACGAGGCATTTATCGTAATTTAATTTCATACAACCCTAGGTGACCTATGGGAGCTGCGAAAACTGATTTGAACCAACACACGGACAGACGGGTAAATGGACAGAAGGACAGACGGACATGGCTAACTCGACTTCCCTATCTATAAGGATCGAGAATATATACTTTATAGGGTCGCAAATGAATATTGTAAAAATTACAAGCGGAATGACAAACTTATATATACCCTTGGCACATGTGTGAAGGGTATAATAACAAGAAGTTAAAAGTAACAAACTGTGATCACAGTCACTGTTTAAAAGAACAGTGATTTAAAAATCACATTCGCTGTTAACGATGTTCCTTAAAAATCACGGGATCGCTCATCCCTATTTTCTATATTATCACCTATTTTGTTTTGCTTTAGACCTGCTAGGTTTTAATAAAAGCAATTGCATCGTTTTTACAACTTTTAGTTTAAAGTAAATCAAAATCAGTGATGAAACAGAAAACTAAAAAAAAACAAATAAAATAAAAAAACGTTTAATGGTTGTACTTAATTTCATTCTGAATCAACTTGTGGTAGAAGGTTTAAATGTAGGCGACAATTTAATTATCATATTCTATTTCCTAAAAATTTAAGTTAAACTCATATTTATTATTGTTAAGAAAAAGGTGGATTATCTGGGCATTTATTACAATTAGACAGTTAACAATACAATAATATGACCGATACAACACAAAAATTATTGTTTACAAACTTATAAACCCAAAAGATATTAAAACATCTAATATGTAAAAGTTTTATATAGAAAAGTATGAAAAGTAAAGACAATACAGAAGAAAGTTCGACACTCTTATCGGTTTATCACATAAGAACAAGTACATATGGACATTAACAAAGCATATATTTTTGTGTTTTTTTTTTAACAAATTTATATTTGAATTAAAACACTTCATATTTTTTTATATATATTTATTGCAAATAAGAGAAATAATAAAATTATAATTATTGGCACATATTTGAAGAATATTAATAAGAAAAAACTAAGCTTTAGATATTTATTGTTAAATGGTAGTTGAAAAAAACTCTTTAAATCTTAAAAATCAAAAGTTTTGAAATTTCCTTTAACAAAATAATTATAAGAAAAAATAATAAAACGATAAAAAAAAGAATAAAAAATAAAGGCAGTGTAAAATTGTTAATTCTCTTTAAAAAGAAAACAATTAAAGCCAAAAACTGCATTTTTATAAAATTAAATTAAAGAATTTCCAAATCGTTCTTAATGATAACGTAGCTAACAAAATCATTAATCCTTAAAGATTCTGCAAGATTGTCATCCAATAGTCGTATTTTTTTTGTTATTCGTAAATGTTTGTTTTTTTTTCGAAATCTATTTAAATTAATTCAAAGGACATGCACCTTGCCATATCTCACCGTTAATAAGATTTGGTGTTACTCGTACTGTTTTCTTATTGACTTGTACGTTGCGTATACAGCCCTTAAATGTTTTACGTGTCTTTAATCCCGGAGCTTTATTGAAGGCTTGATGACCACCCATAAAGAGAGGGCGATTAGTTTTAGTAACAGTAGAACCTTCTTGTCCCACACCTGGCTTAGCAGAAATCCAATCTACTGATATGGTTATGACAAACTTAGATTTAACAGCCTGAACGTTGCGCCAATTGCCATCACAGAAACTGCCATTATCAGGCAGTGTGTAACTGGTGGTGACCATATTTTTGGCATCGGACTTAACGGTAAACCACAATTCATTATCTACCAATTCCAAAATCAAATAAGAACTTTTGCCGTGCACTGAGAATAATAGACCATCCGGTTCACGGGGTCTAAAGTCAAAGTTTAAGCTGAAATCGGTACCTACACTGAAGCGATCGAATAGTTTTACAAAGCCAGTAGGTTTGTTAAAGAACAGACCCGGTTCAATATGATCCGAGCAGGGGACTACTAAGAATGGCTGTAGCTCTGGCTCTTGAGTCTGACCGTTGACCTTGAAGTCCCTTAAGCAACCATTGTAGTATGGTGAATCCTCTCCTAAATCCACATTGGATCGCACCATCTCTTCAATATGTTTAGGTACACCACCGACATGAATGGGGAAGTCAATATTTATCAAATGAGTATTACGTTCGTCGAATTCATACGAATCTTCTTGTTGAGTTTGGTTAACCAATAAACTAACTTTACGTTGGGTTCTTATAAATTGTATAGTATGCCAATTGCCATCATTCATTTCAGTAGAGCTGTTCACTAAAATAACTTGGCCACCCAAATGGACCTTGTGATAAAGACGGCCCTCACTTAGATATACGGCCACATAGTCAGTATGATGTTTATCGGCTGCATAGAAAAGAAGACCAGCTGGATATTCCGTACGGAAGCTGAGGCTTAGATCGTAATGTTTGCGTATTTTAGCATGAGGCAGTGCAGGAATTTCTAAACGTTGCTCACGCATTGAGAAGAAGCGGTAACCGGCTTCAGTAAAATCAACATCATAATTTGGATTTGTGGGTAGCTTGCAACGAGGATCTTCTGGTTTGTGTAATTCATGAATGATAACTGGTTTACGAGTTGCCATTATGGGTTTAATAGTAAAAACTTCCGGTTTAGTGGTAATAATATCGTTCCGTATATTATCTATGGCATTTTCAGATTCATCCACTTCCCACTTGCGTTCTGGTTGTATAAAAGGTCTTGCAGTTGTAGTAGTTGTAGTCCGACTTGGTAGTCTGGGTACTGATGATGGGGGGATAAATTCTTTTTCTCCTCCTGCATAATGTATGGGCACCATTGTGGCATTATAAGCTGTAATTGGAAAATTATAAAATTGAAATAATTTAATAATTTTTGGTCTCTGACTACACAACTCACCTAGAATATCACTTGGACAATTATTGATATTACCATTTTTCTTTTCAATACTATCGGCAAAATTAATAATTTCTCCATTGACTGTCACATCACTAATGCAACCAATAAAGTAGGCTGAATTAGACAGGGCATAGCGAGGTGTAGTATAGCCTTCCGGTAGGCCACCAAAGAATATATCACCAGCAGTAATAATTAAGGGAGGTGGGGGTGTGGTAGATCTGAAATGTATAAACACTTAAGGTTTTAAAGCAGTTTGAATTGAAAAACAAAACTAACTTACCGTTGGTCTTCAATATCATCTACGGATAATCTCAATTGATTACCATCATGTAGCACCGTAACGACATGTTCTTCACCATCATTTAATTTACGCATGTCAGAAACAAGTCTAGTGTTCATACTATTTAATACCAAATAACCATCCTCCAGGGTCAAACCGATATTGGAACTTTGATCGTAATTGGCTCCATAAAATAGAACACCATCCTTTTGTCTGGTTTTGAATTTCAGGTTGATATTTAAGTTATTGTCGGAACTAATATTGGCGGTTCTTAAATAACCACGTTCGTTGTGGGGATACGCCAAAATAGTAGAGAATTTCTTGGGACAGCCGGGCTTAACACCTACAGCATTGACATGCTGACCCAAATCCACCTTATTACCTGATATGGACACATCATCGATGCAGCCATCAAAGTTCTGTTCCACAATAAGTGAGTTGTTTCGTTTGTTAGGGTAACCACCGAAGAATATTCGTTTAAGAGCAGGCATTGTATCATCAACGTTAGGTGGAGCTTCTTCTTGGAATATTATTACATCATCCACCTTAAGCAAGCCACGGCGACCATCTCTCTCGGCTAAAACTCGATGCCATTTATTGTCATTATACTGATCCTGACTGCCGGTCGAAACAATATGATCTCCCAATTTGTAGCGGAAGAATATGGCACCATCGACCATTTCGACAGACATAAACTGGTTGTTACGTCCATAGAAGAACATTAAACCGTCCTTGGAATCCTTGGCCGCCTTGAAACTAAACTGTATACTAGATCTCTGCTTAAAGTTATAGGGTGAAGCTTTAAGAGCAACGAAACCGTTGCCATTAAAACGATAGCCAGTAGGAGGTGAATCTTCAGCAACCAATTTATTTCGAGGATAGGCAGCTAAATTGTTGTCTTCGCCATACACGAAATTCCATAAGCCAACAGGTTCGTCGCCAATCTTTAAGTCTTCGATATCGCCAATAAATGAACTGGAGTGTATGTCTTCGGGTGGTGTAAAATCAGATGGCGGCGGATAACCACCCACAAACAGGCGACTGTTGCGATCAACATTGAATACGTTATTAGCACCTACTAACGCATCCTCCTTAACATGATCCACCACAGTCTTGTTCTCTAGTTCTTCGCGTATAATGAGTTTGACATTCGAACCAGTACGATCTACTATGGCTTGATACCAATCACCATCAGCCACATATTTTTCACTGGTAATGCGTTCAGGGCCATTACCTAAATCCAAAGTAAGTATTGGGTATCCATTGACAATTTCTAAAGCCATGAAATCATTATTTTTATTCGCCGTCGGGCTCGAAGATGCGGTTTTGTTGTCATTGCCCAAGAACAGCAAGAACCCATTAGGATTTTCGGTTTTAAAGTAGGTGGACACTTTAGTTTTGGTAGCCAGTAGAGGCAGGGTTTCAGGAGTTTTCAACTCCAAAATAGTGCTAGGAACAAACTTAACACCCACCTTAATATCATTAGCTATTTGACGGGCCGTTTCGATTTGTCTTTTTAAGCTTTCGATCTCGTCGCCTAGGCTTTGAGCCATTTCATCTACTTTCGCCTGTTGTTGTTCAATATCCTCGGCCGCATCCAATAAGGCTGGTAACAATTCCTCTACACTATCTAAATGATTTTGTACATGTATGATATCTTTTGTGGTACTATCAATGTCCTTGGAAATATTGCGGGCTTTTTCCAATTCTCTAGGTGTTTGCTTCGCTACTGGCTCTAAGATGTCTAAAACGTCATTCATAATGTCCAAAGCATCAGTAGCGTTTTCGTTCGAGTTCTTCCACATGTCACGTTGGGAATTTGCCGGCAATGCTTCCATGGCTATGTTTATTTCTTTTAATCTCTTTTCGGTGTTTTCATTTAGATTCGAAATGGCTTCAACTTTTGCAGACGAACTGTTTAATCTGGGTTCTAATTCACTTTGAACCTTGAGTAAAGATGCTCTAGCCTTTTGCAATAACTCAGCAGATTCTTTATCCGAAACACCAGCACGAATCTCTATTCCATCAGTCTTTTCAGTAGCATTACCAGCAGCATATTTCGCTTCTTTTGTTAGTTGTTGTGCTGAGATTACCGCGTCCACAATGCCACTGTAGGCAGTGGCCGCTTTAATGGCCGGTTCTGCGCTAGCGGTCATGTCAGCATATTGTTCTGACAAGTCTTGAGCCCGATTAAGCAATTCAACGGCTTTAAATTCAGCTTGGTTTGTAAAATTATTGGCCTCCAACTGTTCATCTTCCATTTGGGGTAAATCAATGTCGATTTGTTTATTCAAACCCTTTAAGGTATTTAAAATATTAGCCAAATTATCAATTTTATCATCAATTTCCACCAGAGTAATGCCGCCATTAGTTTGTAAATTTGCAGCATCCATGATGTTTTTCTCTGCTTCTTTTTGTTGTTCGCTGACTGTATCGAATTTAGAGTTTCCAAAAGCCAATTTATTTAAAGCATTTAAACGCTCCACTTCAGTAGATTTATTTGTTGCCTGTATACTCCAAGTGTATAAGTCCTCTAGTTTATCACTGAAGTCCCCAATGTCATTTTTCAAAACATCTACAGTTTTGTTTTGGGCCTTAATGGGTAAAATAGCTGAGCTAACTTCATTTAGCAAGTCAGTGGCTTTTTTTAACACCAAGTCATTGCGTTCTAAGTCAATAGTAGTAATATTAATTTGCTTCAAAAGTTCTTGAGCTTCTAAAAGTGCAGAATCAATTTTTGTGCTGGCAGCAGTTTCCAAGTTATGTGAAAGAGAATCCACAGCTCTGATAGCCTCATCAGCATCGCTAACAGTCAGAGTCACCTTGTCGATTAAACCAGTAATATTTTGCAATAGCTTACTGGCCATATCTCGGCTATCCTCAGCATTTTCAAAAGTAAAATTTACTTGTTTGTTATACGCTTTAGCATCTGCCTCTAAAGAGCTGAGCATCAGCAAAGCTGGTTCTAAGTTTACACTCTTTGGATCCAGATTTTGTACCTCAGGAGCAATTTCATCGGCCAGTTTATCATAGTAACTAAGTTTTTGACTAGTAAAGAATGCCAGAGCAACGGACTGGAACTCATCTAACACTGGTTCAACTTGATAGCTTAAACGGTCGGTAACATCCAGTAAGGCGTGATGGCAATTGTCGCACTCAAAGCAACCTTCATCCTTCTTAAGAACCCAACGATGAGGACAATTTTCACAACGGTCACCAATAACACCAGGTAAACATTCACATTGGCCGGTATACGGATTGCAGCCAAAGCCTCGTGAATAGCCTTGATTGCAATTGCAAGGTATACAACCCTCCCGAGTACAGTTCCAATGATCAATAGCGCAACGATCACACTGACGTCCGGTAACACCTGGTTTGCAAGCACAGTTTCCTGAATGGTTATCACACTGCGTGTTATTGGAAGCAGTTCCACAATCACAGGCACGACAACCCAAACCAGAATCAAAACCATAATGATCGAGTTTACACTGATCACAACGCTCTCAGATGACATTTTCCAAGCACTTGCAACTACCCTCGAAGGGGTCACATTCCAAGGTACCTAAATCTTCACAATCACAGCTCTGACAGTTTTTCAATTTAATAGCATCACCATAAAAACCTGGGGCGCATAAGTTACAAGCTGCTCCCGAAGTGTTATTCAAACAACGTAAACATTCACCGGTAATGGTGTCGCAGGAACCAGCTTCACTCGGATTAATATTGCCGGAACATTCACAAGGCTTACAATAGTCGCCAGGTATTTGAGGATTACCATAATAGCCATTCGAGCAGTACTCACACTTGGCTCCGGTATGGCCAGGACGGCATTCGCAGTGTATCTTATCTCCAGACTCGGAAATTTCACAGCCAGTGGCAAAGTTATTACTCGGTATAGGCAGTGGGCAGGCACAAATCATACAATCATGAGGCGAACCATAAGTAGCATTACCATAATAACCCTCAATACACATATCGCAATGGTCTCCAGTGGTAGAATGTTGACAATTCTTACAAATACCAGTAACACAGTCACACGTTTCAGCATGACCATTACATTCGCATGGGATACAGTAGCCACCATAGGGACCGCTTGTATCACGATAATAACCAGGGGCACAGTCTTCACACGAAAGACCAGAGTAACCAGGAGGACATTGACATGTTTCCACGGCCAAAAACTCATAACCTGCCATATTGCCATTATCATCTTCATCGGCCAAGGATAGGTATACATCCGATAGCTGGGAAATCAAAGTTTGTTCGTAATAATTGGCGCGAATATAAATCATATTTAAATTTCTCAGAGTCATCATAAAGTCCGCTCTGGACACGGGTTTGCCATCGGGGGTGAGAAAATTGGTTTCCACCATTTTTACCCGATTCTTAAATAATTGATTGCTTGAGGGTTGTTCATAACTTTGGTGCACCAATACATTATCATTACTGTGTAATATAACATCAGGAGCAAATAAAGGTTTACCCGACAATCCTGTGGTGTAGAACAAATTGTAGGCCAATTCACCACCATAGGCGGAGATATGGCTGTTCTGATTTATTAAATAATCCAAAACACCAAAATAAACGATAGAGTCATCATCAATGTCGCTGAAAGAGAAATCAGCTTGCAACATAGTTTCGTTGATTAACAGCTCTTCCTGTGCCAATCCCCAAATAGAGAAATTAATGACTTTGCCTTGGAAAGCGGCAGTATTCAGGGAAATCTTTTTGAGAAGACTAACATTGTAAACTTTTAAATAGGCACTGTCGCAACGTGAGGTCTTGCCGAAGCAGAAACATTTAGTACAGCCTTCAGAATTGCTAGCTTGCAGATTGTAGGTGCTCTCCATACACTGGTCACAATCACGACCCACTACATTCTTCTTGCAAAAACAGTTACCATCTACTTTGTCACAGATCTCTAACTCAGTACCAGCTACATTGCAAGTGCACTGTTCGCATTGTGGAAAATCAAAGAACCCGTTTGAACATTCATCACAAGCACGACCCTCAATATTAGAACGACATTCGCAGCTGCCGTTAAAGGCATCACACTGACTTTTGCCATAAACTATGCCTAAGTAATTGCAGTCGCAAGGCTCGCAACCGATAATTTGATGGAAGCCATAAGTATTGGGCATACATTTGTCACACAATTCACCCATCACATTTGGTGGACATACACACTCTCCCGTATGGGGTTCACACATGGCTGTACTGGGACATTCGCAAGGCTTACAATCCGGAAAGCCATAGTAACCGGTTTTACAGGCACCACACTGACGCTCAATAATATTGGGCTTACATTGGCACTGACCACCGAATGGATGACATTCGAAACTGGTAGAACCAGCATAGTCGCAATTACATGGCAAAGCACCGCTATTGTAATCGGCCGTCAATGAGAATACAGCCTTTTGGCAAAAATCTGTAGCGTTGTGTGTAATATAGAAATGATCCTGGCCACACTCTCTTATAAACTCTTTGGTTTGATCAAATGTCTCTTCTTCAAGCAAATCATCATTGTACTGGTCAACGGGAACAATTACCATATAATCCAGCCACACACCTTGTGGACGATTATTTGTTATGGTAAACTTAAACTCGTCCTCAATTTCGAACCATTCGTCAATTGTAGGTTTTATGACACCACGACAACCTGAGCTTGAGGGACAATGGTTTATGTCAAATTTGCCATCATATTGATTTTTACCAGCTGTCAAAGTATACATGACATTGTAGGTGGGATGATGGGGCTGATAATATTTAATTAATATAATATAGCGACCTGGTTCTGATACCTTGGAGTCTATAACAATTGTTGAATCCTCCTTATTGTCCAAATGAATAAGTTTAACCTTTTCATTTAACACAGCATATGGTGGTTTATTTATGGCAATACGATCTTCATGATCACTTTCGAATTCAATTTTCTTTGAATCAGGCACAGATCTAAATTTAGGAGTGGCACATTGATCATTGTGTATAACACACACTGGACTTGGATTTATATAATCAATAGACCATTGCTCAACAGGTATGGCAGTAACAGATATAATCGCTACTTTTTCATCTTCCTCAAAGTCGGCAAACACAACAGCCGGTTTGTCATCATCCTTGTTGATGTAAAAGGCTTTTTCTCTTATCTGATCATCAATAATGGGAGTACGACAGGCCATAGAATACAAACAGGGATAAATTGTGGTTGACCCATAGTTATCCGTATCATCCCCTAAACGCAATTTAATGAAACCAGGCTCTGCATAAGTGCGTTCACTGACATAATCTATGACAAAAATATATTTTCCACTATGTGGAACATCAATAATATAACTTAGTTCCGGCTGATTACTGGTTATCAGAGGAATATCGCCAATATGGTTAATGATTGTCAAATGATCTGGATCGTCATAGTATTCCATAGGGTTGGTGGGTTTGCCTTTTTCATTGACAATGAAGGGTGTCACAGCAGGTTGGAAACTGGAAATGAAAAAAAATTAGAGACAAAGAAATTATATATGTATTTCTCCTTATACATACTCATGTAATGAGGCATATTTATAATGTCTGCATAATTCCATGTTGCCAAGCTCACAGGGTGTAGAAATTTTGCGTGTTAAAATGGAAGCTTCATAATAAGCTGCTGGCAAGAGGACAAAGTAATCCAGCATAACATTTTTGGTGGATTTTGTGGTGAAAATATATTTGCCAGGATCTAAAACAACAGCCGACGGCTTCTTACCCTTATCTCCAGCTACCGTGACAAATTGTGGTTCTGTGGTAGGACGGAACAGAACCTTAACACTATAAGAAAATATTTTTTTTAATTAAAACTCTTTTTAGACTCTTTACAAAAATTGTTTACTTTTGATCCACTTCCAAAGGATTTTCAGATTGTATTAAAATGCTAGCTGTTACATTAAAGTCATTCAAATTAACGTAACGTATAACAATACGATAGACCGATGACTTAAATACCGTTAACTCATAGCGTACTTCGTTTTGTATATCATTGAAAACGGCATACCCCTTGCTGCTGTAGCCTGGGAAAACATCTTCATCGTATTGATAACGCACTTGGGCACCAGAAGGTTGAGAGCCATCTTCATATTCATATTGAAATTGGTGCAGTGTAGGGAAATAATGAGTGGTTAAAGGTTGCGTACAGTCACGTCCCGTAACACGTGGATGACATTTACACTGGCCTGTTGTTTTATCACATTCACTCTTCCAAGCACCTCCAACATCACAATTGCAATCCTTACACCCAAATAGCGAAGAACCGTCCAAATCATAGGTACCATCTTTGCAATCATTACAAATACGTCCTTGAGTATAGGGTTTACAAGCACACTGGCCAGTTTTCGAATTGCAGGTGTCCAAGGTGCCAATAGTACCATCCGTATAACAGTCGCATACCTCACAACCATCGGGATTGCTGATATTTAGATTCCAATATAAGGGCATACATTCATTACAAATGCGTCCGGTAACACGCTCCTTGCATTGGCAAAGTTCTCCTACTGGTACCGAACCGCAACCAGCGAATTTATCGATGACACCAGCAGGATCACAATTACAATCCTCACAGCTGGGAAAGTTGTAGAAACCCTCTTGACAAGAATCACACAATTTACCACTAAAGTTGGGATGACACAAGCACTGACCATCAGCATTGCAGGAAACTCCCACCGAGCCATGGACATCACAGTTGCAAGCTGTGTAAAAGAAACATTAAACAAATTAATTATTTATTTTGTTGTTGTGAAGCAAAAGCAGTTCTACATACGCAAACAATCCGGATAGTTAAAGTAACCAGCACTGCAGAGTGTACACTGTTTGCTAGCAAAGTTAGAAAGACAATTACATTTGCCGGTATTGTCACATGTCGTAGCAGTACTGCCGGTAGCCGAACAATTACATGGCTTGCAATCAGGATAATTATAATATCCAGGCAAACATTGATCACAACGTGAGCCACCAAAACCTTCACGGCAAATACATTGACCATCTTCCTTGTTGCAAATCTCTTCCTCAGTACCCTGTATATCACAATCACAATCTGGTCGAAAAAAAGAAAAAAGTTATTATGTTACCATTTATAGAACTAAACTTTCTTATACAAAGAGGTTTTTTTACTTACATTGACATTTGGGATAGTTAAAGTAGCCATGTTTACAACGTTCACAACGTTCGCCACCAAAACTGCTTAAACATTTGCACTGACCACTTATCAAATCACAATCATTGCTTATGGAACCAATTTTGTTACACTCACAGGCTAGCGAATAAAATATTTAGCAAAAAAAAGGTCTTAAAAAATATTTTAATTTATTACTTACCTTTGCATTCTGGGAAGGCATAGTAGCCTTCTGCACATTGTTTACAATAGTGGCCAGCAAAATTAATCTTACAGGGACATTCACCATTGACCGCCTCACAGTGATAGCCATCAGTTCCATTTAGATTACACTCACATTCACGACAGTTGGGATAACCATAGTAACCATAAGCACACGAATCACAATTAGGAGGCTGAAAAGCTTTGCGACACTCACAACGACCACTGCCCTCCTCACAATGACCCGTTGAATAAAAAAATTCACACTGACAAGCTAAAATTTTATTCCAATATTTAATTATAATTTTTATTATTAATTATTAAAAAATACTAACGTTCACACACATCCGTTTCATTCCAATGCTTTTCATAAGGCCTATAATATTTAGCTTTACACTTGTTACAATTAATACCCTCGGTATTATGTTGACAATTCAAACAGCGGCCACCACCATCATAATGGCCATGAATGTCCAAGGACAAACTCTTACGATCGATTTCTTCATCATAAACACATTCATTGGTGTGGCCATGACAATTACAAGCTAAAAAAAATTCAATAAAGTTATTAAAATCCAAACGAAATTTGTACAAAATAAACGCCCTCCCTAAACTTACGTTCGCATTCAAACGGCCTAGCATTTGTGTTCTGCCTCCATCTCTTTTGCTCGAAACCGGGGCAGCACTCATTGCACTGAATACCACAAGTACGATGCTGACAACGGCATGCCAATATACGTACTGGACTTTTGGCATCCTTGACATCACATGTATCAGCATGACCGTTGCACATGCAACGCCCTCCAATTGAAATATCCTTAATCGAATAGAAATAACGTCGTGTCACAGTGGGATCTTGACGGGCGACGGACATTAAATGACCCAGTAAGTTTTTCGTACGCAACAAACGTATACGCACATTGGTGGCACGAGTCCACTCTTGCAATGCAGTCGAATTGAAATAATTTGTCGAAGAGGGACGATCATTTAGCAACATAACCGGGATTTCACCATTTTCCAAAGGGACAATTTTCGAATATTCTGTCGTACAAACGACATCATCATCTTTGGTAATCGGTTTGTATGTGTCCTTGCCAAAGTAGGTTTCACAATCAGCGGGTGTATCGGAGAAATGCTGCCAAGCTGACCAGGTTTTGCCATAATCATTAGATTTTTCTAAAGTCCAGAGACCTGGACGTGGTGAGTTACCCATACGTATAAAAAGATAGGCAACATGAAACTCCTTAAAAGAAAACGAAAAAGAAAAGAAAATTTTTTGTTTAAACTTATGCTGAAGTTGTTTTTAATCTTAAATCAATAGAGTTGTTTGCTTATATATAAATTTTGCAGCATATGTTTGGGAGATTATATAAATGAAACAGTACTTTATTATCAGAATGTAACCGGCAACAAAAGCACTTGTAAATTAATTTATATTTTACACAGGGTTTTAACATTCTTTTTAATTTTGAACGAAAAAGAAACCTTTTTTACTATTTCGTTTGCTTTCTTTTTTTTTAATTTAAAGCTAAAAGTTTTTTATTAAACTGAAAGGGTAAATTAATTAATTTTCTGGTTAATCATTTAAATTGATTTTTCGTAATGTAATATTTGCAATTTTTTAAAATTAACTCAATATATGTATAAGTGTACATACATATGTATGTATAAATTTGAAGCCATTAATCGTAAGTTTTTGTCTAATTCATTTTCTACGTAATTTTTAGGAATGAAATGAAAT
>NDXZ01031564.1:4662-45531 GCA_003055125.1 Paykullia maculata
TGTCCCATATGTCATTACGAAACATAATTATTTAGATTACTTTACACAGTTTTTATTCACAGCTATGTACATAAATACATACATATGTATATACAGAAATGCATGTATATTCATTTTGTTAGTGAATAATGCAATGTCAAATTAATTTAAATGAGTTTTGATTTTATTATTTATGACTGATTTTCTACTTACAATAACTTTCCATTTTTTCATTTTTATTTTATTTGTGAAAACACCGATTGATGTCTGAATCGTTTTAGAAGAGAAAATATCACTTTGCAACATAACAAAATTATTTGTGGTGATTTTATTTGCAGTTCTGACATTATGCAGCTTAAGTTTTCATATACTTACATAGTTTCAGCGTTATTTTGTGGAAGATAAAAACATAACTTAACCAACAATTCAAAATTTTGATAAAAGTTATGGGCTAACATAAAATTTGTTTGTGATGTATTTTATTTTGATTCCAATATTTTAACAGCTTTATGAGTGTCCAGTTTGAGTTAATTATGATGCGACCATAACTTAATTTAGAAAATTTTTATTTTTGTGAAACCTATTTATAGTAAAAATTATCTTGAAACCAATATCTTTAAAGGTTCAATAAGTGTAAGTGGTTTACATATGATCACAACAAAGTTTTGGAATCATATTTGTGCTTATAAATGTTGAAGTCCATTTCTGGAAGGGTGTTTGTATGGTGACTAAAAAAATTTATTGACCGATTTTAACCAAAATCAATAGATCATGCTCTGTTCCAAAAAATATCAGCACTAATGCATATGACCTTACCACTTACAGTGGTATAGGGTTTGTCAATCTTCCATAAGTTAAAGCAAATATACATTTCACATGAATATCAAATTTTCGTATTAAATAAATGACAGCCAAATTGCAACTAAAAATGCAAAAATAAAACTCAATTACCTAAAATAAATAAAAATGTTTCAAACTATTTTATGCCAGTTTGGTGGCATAATTAATAATTAAAAGTTCTGCTTATAAAATGTCATAATGATTTATTTTAGTTTAATAATTTAAATATTGATTTAGGCTTTTTAATATTTGTACATCCTTTTATGCGTTCGTTTCGTTGTATGTAAAAATATGTGTCATTACAGCTTGTAAAAATGTGTTGCATTTTAAAATGTTTGTATTTTTGTGTGTACAAATGCTTGAGCTTATGTTTTTGACAAGAAACATGATGCTAGGGTAACCATACCCATTACGATTTGTAAAAAGAAAATATGTATTATTAAATATTAAAAAAAAGATTGTTGTATTACAGAATTTTATTTACTGTCCAAAAAATATTTTGTTGTCAGGTAACAATGTATTATAAATTGTTTTCCCTATCAAGTTTGTTATTTCTGATTACTGATTTTTTTTTCTAAAAATGGCATATTAAATCAAAAAATACCAATTAAAAAAGGTCAATATTAATAGAATAAAAGCAACGGCATTAAGTTTCGTTCCAATACTTCCAACTTAAAATAATTTTCTACAATATTTTTTTGGGCTTAAAAATCATATTTTTTTAAAATTGTGATATATTAGTAATGTTTTTATTTAAAAATCTAGTTTTCTTTTTGATACTAGCCAATTGGAATGCGTTTTCAAAACCTGTTATGATTTCATCGTCAGCACTCTTTTTTCTCATCCGTACTACTGTAATTGTATGAATATTTTATTTATTCAAACTAAATGCTAGCTTTCTCTTTTTATAAAATTGTAGTTTAAATAGATAAAATTTACATTCAACTACAGTACTAGCAATAAGAAAAAGATTGCTGACGGCTAATATAATAGAAAAAACTAGAAAATTCATAAATTAAAGAACTCAACAAATAATAAAAAAATTACAATGATATTAATTAAATAATAAATAAATCCTTTGCGTAATAAAAACAAAATAACTTTAAGTACATTTGAAATTTTTCAAAAAGAACATACTCTTTTAAATGTTCTTTAAGTTTTTTTAATGGAAATGGAAAGCAAAATATTAAAGCCTAAATAATTATTTTTAAATAATATAAATACAAAATATTTCAATACGCCACTAAAATTTTATTTGTAAAAATATTTCATGCAGGGGTCATGACATATTTTCTGATTATCTGATTTTATCTCATTTTTGGTTCGGTTGATGTCATTATAAATCACACAAATAATGTACATATTTTTGTATATTATAACCTGTATTTCATTTGTACTGAAATTGCCAGGCCTATATTATATAGACAACTTTTAAACTATTGGTCAAAAAAATTTTAAAATACTTAACAAAGTCTAAAAGTTTACCAAATTGTAAAAATTTCTAGTCTAGTTTTAAAGAAAATAGAGCAAACTAAAAAAAAATTAAGTAATATACAGCCTCAGTAAATTATAATGCTGCCAAAATGTTCCTAACAATATTCATGAAAATACGTATACGTACCGTCTTTTTTTTAATATTGCTCATACGACTTATAAAACCAATTTTAAATATTTATTTCGATTCGATTATTAAAATTACAAATATGTATGTAATTCCTAAATAAAAAAAAATTCTTCGGGTTCGATTTAAAAAAAATAGTTTGGAATGGCCGCTCTAGTTGCTGAAAAAAATACAAAAAAGTCTCTTAAGTTGGACAACATTTCATTTACATACATAGATAATAAGTGGGAAAAGAGCGTACAAACTTTCTACTTGAACTTGTTATTTATGATCATGTTAAAGTAGTATTGAACATAATTGTAATACTATGTAACCAATTCAAACACACACAAACACACAGATAAAAAATAAAAAAATACATTTAAATATCAACACAGAATCTCTCGTAAAATATACAAAACACACATTTGTAAATTTATAAATATGCATTTATCTAAACATAACACTTCAGCAAACATAAATTCTCTCACTTACTCAAACACATATGTTTATATTTATGTGTAAAAAAAATATCTGCACAAAAACATGTACAATAACACATTCAAAATAAACCTTTTAGTAGGATGTTTTCAAACAACATAGAATCTAATACATTTTCTAAACAAAGATATTTCCATATTTTTCTCCATGTACAGTTTGTAAAATTTTGTTGTTACAGACATATGACCCACTGAACTTTTTGTACTTTATTTGCTAACTAATTTTTAATGTGAGGGGAAGACAGCCGAAATCTAAATCGAATATTCAAATTTGTAGTTCAAGGGGTTTATGATTTTTTTTCTGTTTTTCAAAACACACTCTTAACACTGACCACATGCACTCATACATTCAAACAACCATCCTGCCATTCATCAATATCCGTCAAACTAAAATATTTACACTCAAATCGTCCATAAACAACAATGTATGAATTTTAAAAATGTTTATATGGGGATACTCATACACACTTATGTATGTATATTTAACAAGTTCGTTTTGCGTTGGCAGATTTTGCAAAGAAAATTAAGTTGTTATATGTTTTTTTCGAGGATTTTTGTTTTACTTCGTTAACATGCAATGCTGTTATGAATTGGTTTTAGTTAAAACTGAATTGTGTGAAGAACTTATAATTTAATAATAATATAAAAAGCAAATAACGCAGATTTATTTAAACCGTTCAAAAATCAAAAAATTTGTTAGTTTGGCCAATAGTGCAATTATATTAGTAATTTTATTAATTCACAAATGCGGGTGCATCAAAGAAAATTTTTTGGTTTTTAGGTTTTAAAGATTCTTTGTTCCTGAAGCAGACAAAAAGATTATACTTTAAAGATGTTTATATAATAATATTTCTACGTTAAAATTTATTATTTCAGTTTATTTATTTTTTTATTTATTCAATAATTGGTAACTTCCACCACAAAACATAGCTTTTACAAGAATAAATAGAAGCTTAAGAATAGGTAATATATCATGATTTAAAATAGAAAAAAATGACGAAAATGTACATACATACATAAAAGAAATGAATGCCCCTATTATGGTTTACAACTCAACTCAGTTAAACAATCCAACTTTAAAACAACTTAACTCTTTTTGGTATTACGAAGTACAACTTATTCCAGTTGAAATTGTATTGATGTTGCCAGTCTTAAAAGTGACGATTTGACAATTGAATAAATAGCTGATGCTATTGTGACGAGAAAAACAAACACAAAATCTTAGTTAACTGCTTTCAACTTTTTGTTAATAAAACAACTGCTAGTTATAAGTTGTAATTTTTGTATTTTTTTGTCAACCTTACAAACTCAAGCTGTTATCTGTTAACTGAAGTATAGTTGAGTTGTAAACCGAAAAGGAGCATAATAAAACATAAATCAATAGTTAAAGCCTAAAATTATTTTCTTAAAAAATGGGATAATATTCCAAAGACGTATTGCATTTTCGAATATTTTACATAATTATGTCTGACATCTTATTTATAAAAGAGTTTTTTTTCTGTCGAAACAACTGAATCTTATTGGTATATAAAAATAATCAGGCTCACAAGTAGTTATAATTTTATATAAAAATATAAAAGTTCTTATTTTCATTGGGTAATCGAATTGGACGCCCAAAATTTTATCTAAGTAAAAGCTTATATGTTCATTATTTCCACAAGACTTTCGGCCAAATACATATCTTTTTATATTTTTGTATGTAACTTTAGGTATCCATTTACTTTTTGCATCACATCTTGAACAAACTTTACTCGCTTAGGTTAAGGGTGGAATTAAATACGTTTTTGCAAGAAGTAGTCTGATATTTGGTGGGGTATAACATTGTGTGGGCCACAGAATACGTAGCATTGAAAGAATATTCCATAAGCGTTTGCAACGTGGTCCGACCAGACTAAGTTAGGAAAGTTTAAGAATCAATACACAGCCTGCAATACTTAGCACCGTCTTAGCTCACCTTTAAAAGAAATAACTGAGTTTTTTTTTTAGTTCAGTATGCGAACAACTAAAATATATTCCTGATTGTTACAATCATTTTAATTTTAAGCCTTAGCCAATACATTTCAACAAATGTACATAAGTGTGTAAACAATTATTTGATTGTATAAGTAATTATTTATGTAAAATATAAATAATTTTATTTGTTTTTGTTATTGTTATTGTTATTGTAAATGCATAAACATAAATAGGGGTCAACAGCAATATTGCTAAAACATTACACAACTTATACACCAAAAATATATATTTATGCATGAGGGTAAGTAAATGTAAGCAAACGTATTTATGTATATGTTTACATACAAATTATAATACCTTTAATACTGCTAATGTATTAAATTAACGTAGCATTTATGTTGTCATTGTCGTTGCTGCTGTTATTGCCGAAGTTGTGTCTTAAACATTATGATGATGTTTATTGTTATAGTTACATTTACATTATTTGTACACCTGCTACCCGGAAATAGAAATGGTTTTAATTTTACAAATGTTTGTATCTTTTGGTAAACTAACTACGCTTTGCTGTTAAAAACAGTAGCAACAGGTGGCTCCAAAAAATACCAATTTACCCTGTCAACAAGTTTTACGCACTGAATTGTATTAATTTTATTTACCCATTACCATAAAAATAAAAGGGTGCTTTTATACAAACATATTTAAAAATTCATTATACTTAAATACTTATGTAAGTTTCTAAAGGCTGTTAAGAAACTAAAAATGTTTTTTGGAAACTAAAGATTTTACTAAATTGATAAGGATTAAATTGTCCTCAAATGAGATTTACTTTTATAAGAGAATTATTATTGATTTTCTGTTAAATATATGAAATTCAAATTTATATCTTTAACCCTAGAAAAATAACGTTATTTTTTGTATGCATTTTAAAATCCTTTTAGGGAAATAAAAAACATATTTTTAATATATTTTTTTATTTTAACTCATATATATATTTAGTTTTTTTTTTTGATTTAAAAGTGTTATTCAATAAAAATGATAATAAAACAAAAAAATAACAAGAAAATGCAAAATTCATTCAAAAATATACTAAAGCCTTTTTTAAAGGACTTAAAAATATTTTTAAAAATCTAAAGAACTAAAAAAACTTTAAATGTCGACTTTTCGAAAGAAAAAACCCAAAAAAGCATTAAATTGAGGATCACATACACTTGGAGTGGGCGAAATTTGGAATCTAAACCTAAAGGAAAGCTTGTTATTACAAAGGACTACATGATGAAGAAGAAAGTCGACAGCTACCAGTCGACAGTTTTGTATCGCTAGAGTCTAGAGTAAAGGCTTGTGGTAGCGTGGGACTCAATGTTAGTCTGACATCCTTCACTACTAATTGGTGGTCAGAATCTCACTGGATGACAAAGGAGGTCGAAAATAGGCCCATAATTTAAGTGGTTTGTTTCGGTATTCCTCCTACAGATAATAATAATAATTGGATATAATATTAATTAATGTATTTAGGGGCCAATAGTCGTATCAGCTAAAATATCTTCTTCTTGGGATTTTTCTTAAATAGTCTAATAGAATAACTTTGTTATTCAAAAAGTATTTTTAATTTATTTATTACACAAATTTTAAAAAGAAATTCTGTTTCATTAATTTATTAATAGGCTTAGAAATTGTTTATGAATTAGGCCCTTAAACTTTGAAATTTATACATTGTTTTGGTGTAAATAGTTTATATCTATAAAAATCTCTTTAATACTAATTTAATACGAACATACATACATACATATGTTTATACAAATTTTTTAATATATTTTTCATTTTGAGGATTTTTAAATTATTGTTGCTATAAACAGAATTAGAAAATGTAAAGAACTTTAAGTCTTAGATTTGTTTGTCAAAGATATTTTTTAATAGTGTAGGATTCAAAAATTTTAACTCAAATTTAATTTAAAACTAAGTTATCAAAAACAAGTAAAAACAACAAAATACGAAGACATTCATAGAAATATTTTCATTTTTGTTTATTCTTAATTAATATGAAATTGTAGCTTCACTGATGATTTGTTAACAGTGTTTCCACCAATGAAGCACAAAGTGCATACATTTTTAAAACAAAAATTAAATTTTATTGTTGTTGTTGTTGTTGTTGTAACTATCATAGTGTAAATTGTTATAATATTTTAACTTATAACACAATTTATTTATTGCAGGAATTGACAAAGACCAAGAATATGTACATTGTTTTTATTTTAGAAAAATATATATCGAACCGTTCGTTGTACATTGATTACCAAAATTATATATGAATATATATACCCACTATCAGCACCAGCTAAGTAGTTTAGTTTCTAACATTTAAATATGTTATTTTTTTAAGGGAGTATTTTTTTATAATTATTATTAAGCCGAACTTTACTCATAAAGTAAAGAAACAGACCTATTATATGTGAAAAACGGGACCTAAATTGAAAAAACCTTGACCTTTGGGCTTTCTCTACTTACGAAAATTTCTGTAAAATTTTGAATATAATATTTGTATATTTTTATAAAAATTTACGTAAAACTCAGTTTGTAAGAAATTGTTTATAAAATTCTTGTTATACCCTTCACACATGTGACAAGGGTATATATAGGTTTGTCATTTCGTTTGTAATTTCTTTAATATTCATTTGCGACCCTATAAAGTATATATATTCGATTTAGCCATGTCCGTCTGTCCTTCTATCCGTCTGTCCGTCTATCCGTCTGTCCGTGTGTTGGTTGAAATCAAGTTTTCGTAGCTTCCATAGGTTACTTAGGGTTATGTAAGGTATCAAACTTTTGGAAATACTTTCGAAAAAATTGGTATTAAAAACTGGCAAGATCCATCAATAACCGGCTGAGATATAAGCAAAAAATACCGACTTCCTCATTTATTTTTAAGTTTTTTTACACAAAAAAATTATTACAAGCGAATTTATATATATCAATTCGCCTTAAATTATAGTTGTTGAATAAAATATTTGCAGCCTTGAGACTCCATAGGTAGATAGACTACAGATATATATGAAAAAAGTATATTCACCACATAAAGAAGGGTATATAAGGCAAAATTTTAATATAAAAACATACACTTAATTTGTCAAAAAAAAATATATAATATTAAAAAACTCTTTGTGCAATAAATACTTTTCAATAATATATTTATTGGAGAAAAACTTTCAACACATTTGAATATGTACCTAATTTCTATTGAAATGATGGAGTGAATATCATAAAGAGGTTAAAAAAAAATTTGTATGACAATACCTTTACTCTTAAACAAAAAGGAAACGGATGTCATGCAACATATAATTTCAAAATTTAACTCAAAAATTATGTGCATGCAAACTGGTATCTGTGTGTTAGTTTGTTCATTTGTCTGTATAAATAAAAATTTTAAGGCTTTTACTTTCATGTATTGCATTTATTTGTACACATTTTTGTGTAAATTTGTTAACTTGCAAATTGTATAAAATGTTTAGAATTTAATTTTATATTATTATTTAACAAACTATGTGAATATGCATTTATTCATTAGAATTCAAACACATGCACACTTTTAAATAAAGTCAACACTTTACATGCGTAAATATGGAAAAAAAATTAGCAAATAAAAACAAATTTAAATATAGTTTAGTTTACTTAAGTAAAATTTCAGTTTATTTACATTTCATATGTTGAATATAAAAATGTTTATTATAAAACCCAAACCTATCTTCAACAAAAAAAATATATTGGGTAAAAACTTTAATGTTATACGCTACCTAAGCTTTTTTATTAAAACTTTATATATTTTTTAATAAGCAAAATGTATCAGAATTGTACATTTTGGCAAGTCTTTTTTATATTTTTTATATTTTTTTTATATTTATTATTGATACTATGATTACATGACTAACAAAGTCAGCCATACGAGCTGCAGAACTTAATTGTAACATTTTTTTACTGTAGGTTACAATCACATTTCTTCTTTTAAGATACGAGGGCTTTGTAAATAAAGAGTTAATTGATAACGTCTAAATATATGTATGTAAGACTGGTTATTTTAAAAACCATAGAAATTTTGGAAATCAGCTTAATACAAATTTATTTAATTATTTCTATATAAAGATTTAGTTTTCAGAAATTTCTTTTAGTTAAATTGCAATTCAAATAGCTTAAACCAATTTTTGAAAATTTTATACTTAAAATGACTTAAGTGTTAGTTTGTGTTTTAAGCAGGCGCAAATACAGGGGAAAGGAACTTGAAACATGAACTTAAATAATCTGCAAATAGAAAATTTTATTCTGAAAATATACCCCCAAACGAAAAGACTTCATCCGTGCCTGGTTTAAAGTAATATATTTTTAAACATTTAAATTTACAATTTATTAAAGCAACTTTTATCAACTTTAAGCCACTAAACACATGGACAGCTTGCGATTTTTTCTTTTATTTTTCTCGCTTAATATGCCTGCTTTTTTCATTTTACACTAATTCCCCGGTTTGCGTCGCTTCTAATTGTGTCGTTTGGTAAATATCAATGTGTCGTCTCTTATGCTTCAGTTAACGTCACAAATGTATGTGTACGTGTGCGTATACAAATCTTAAACAGAGAAATGAGACTTCGCCTTTTGGTTTAAGTAATGTAAAGATCGTCTGCTAGTTACTAATTGAAGGTCGTCAATTGTTTCAAATTACAATTGTTAAAGTGAAGTTAAATAATTTGTTTATAAAAAGTCTAAAAGAAAGCAAATAAGTTTGTAATAGAAATTGAACATATTGAAACGTTTTAAAACGGGGGTAAAGGTAGTTTAGTCCCAAAAAAAATCGTATTTTTTATTGTATAATCAGTTTTTTCAGCTAAAGTAATGGAACATGGAACCAATGATAAAAAGAAATAAATACATATGTAAGGGAAATCAAGTTTAGGTTTGCATCCATTGTTTTTACATCGCATTTCTTCGTCACCAATTATCGGCACAATCGGTGTATTGGTTTAGTTCTAATGTAGGTGTGATGAATGATGAAATGATAACTAAACCCCAATTGGTAACCTTGCATTTTTATACACAGAATTTATCAGAAATTTTTTATAATAAGTAAAATTATATTATTATGCATAAGCATATACTTTGAAAATTAAATTTTAATAAAAATGTTAAATAAAAGACGCTATTTATTTTAATACAGTGATGTCATTTACAGATTTTTAAATTTTAAAATATATTTCCTACTGGATAAATATCTCCTTTCAAACAGAAATTTATAATTGAAAATGTTTTTAAACTTATGAGTTACTGAAGCAAATCAACAGCACTTTATTTTAAAATTAAAGCACTGCAGTCAGATGGTAAAATAACAAAATGTCTATCATCGTTACACATACATATATTTTAGTAAAGTTGTTTCTAAATGCTAATTATTTTCTAAAACCTAAAATAACTGACCTCATAATTCTCGGTCATAGTTTTAATTTAATTCACCAATAAATTACTGAGATATAGGCAAAAGCCATTGCTGCCTCTGTATTAGATGTGTTGCATTCGTTTGCAATATAACGAGTTATCAAACACCTGTTTAAATGCTTTATTGAAGTAATCATTTTTTTCTACCCTTTTTGATATGGTAATATTTTCGTTTGTTGGCTTTAAAATCAAGTTTCTTAATCATATAAACAACACTGTGCGACAAAAAACCATTTTTTGCAGAATACACAGACTTGGCTATATAGGTTCAATAGTACTACTTGAGCTGAGTATAACTCTAGCTCCGTTTTACAATATTAGTTCGCATTTTAATTTTATAGTTCTCAGCGTATTGAAAGACTTGGTGAATTTTCCAAAAAATGGTACCATAACTTTTTAGCCAATAACTCATTCAGACTTGGTGCTAGCGTTTTAATATCTTGGGCAAAGTTGTAGGCAAGTATCTAGTGAACAACCTTCTGAATATTTTATTGCCGGAAAAACATGTTTTTTGTGTCTTTTTTCAGCAAATGCAAAAAAGAACTAGATTTTTTTTACTTTACATAACTTGCAGGAATCGTTCTTATTTTCTATACTATTTTCTACAAAAATAGAGCCAGAGTAAAATAGAACAATTTTTGTGAACATACCTATACGATTTGAACACGTTCAGGCGACTTGTATAGCAAAAACTACATTTTTTTTGCGAAAAACAACGTTTTTTGAAGGAAAATTATTAATTTATTATATATAGACGCAAGGGGTCTCAAATATATTTTAAATATATCAAACAAATAGTAAAACACAAAACAATAGAAAAGAAACGTGTTTTATTATATTATTTCCATAAAAAAAAAATTTTTTTGAGCGTCGAAAAATTGTGAAAATCTACAATTTTGAGGTACAAAGTGGTCCTTAGAGCTAATTACTCTGGCTACAAGTTTGTCCAAGATTGTAATATAAAAATTTCAGCAGTTTGCGAGTTATGGCAAAAAAATCAAAAAAGGGTGGCTTTCGCAAAAAAAATGCAGTTTTTGCTATATAAGTCGTTAGTTTTTCATTTTCATATAAAATGAAATTAACCATGCAAGCTTAGTTAATATAACCTCGATTATTTTTTTGTGTGTACTTATGTAGGTGCAATTTCAACAATTATTTTTATTATATGTTTTTTTTTTTGTGCTTTTAATAAATATAAAACATAAAATGCAGCTGCTAACTTCTTTTTATACCCTTCACCTAAGGTGATAAGGGTATATATAAGTTTGTCATTCCGTTTGTAATTTCTACAATATTCATTTGCGACCCCATAAAGTATATATATTCTGAATCCTTATAGATAGGGAAGTCGATTTAGCCATGTCCGTCTGTCCATCTGTCCGTCTGTCTGTCTGTTGAAATCAAGTTTTCTCAGCCCCCCATACATGACATACGGGCGCGTTATTAGTATCAAACGATCAGAAATTTTCCTGAGATGTTTGCTTTTGAAACCCAGTAAAATCGCTTAATAACTGACCGAGATATAAGCCAAAAAAGACGACTACCGTCTGTTGAAATCAAGTTTTCTCAGCCCCCCGATGTTGTACGGACGCGTTTTCAATATCAAACAATCAGACATTAGACATGCCTTTTAAGAAATAAAAAAATTAAAAAATTTCAAGATATAAGCAAAAAAAATTTTTTTCGAGATATCGGCAAAAAAAAATTTTTACGGAAATACACGTAGTGAAAGGTATATAAGATTTGGCACCGCCAAATATAGCGCTCTTACTTGTTTTTTAAAGAAACAAGCAAAAACCAAAGTCCAAAAAATATACAACTAATTGTTGGTGTTGCCGCATGTTTGAACAATCGTATGAATGACCGGCAGGCAGCATTTATTGCCACAAAATTATTATTCGCCAACTTGTACCAATAAAATTTGTATAAAATGGGGCAATCATGTGACTAAAGAAAATTTGATTGGAACAAATTTATTAGTGTGCACAATATCAGCACAATAAAAATTGGGCCAGATTGATGCATTACGGCAATCGTGTGATTTTAGCTTGAGAAACTATTTATCTTTTTAAACAACATTTTGTTAAAAGTCCATCTCGTTTACACTTATCTGCCTCTTGTACGAAAGTAAGCAATGTTAAATAAAAAACAATTGACTATTTCAAGTCTTTTCCTTTAATAACAAGGGAAATTTGTTACAGGTGACTTATTGGGAAGCTTACAGTCAAACTTTGTTTGCGTTTTTGTCTCTTTTATAATTAATTTACCAATTTTGTGACTTTTAAATTTTAGATAAAATATTAAATATTTTCTAAAGTTTGTCGATCGTACTGCTTTAGTTTTAAAATAAAAATTGTTGAAATAGCTTTTAAAAATATTACGGTAATAACGTTTTTGATTGAAAAAGTTAAATCTAATTAAAATTTTAAAAGCTTAGCTCTAGCAAAGTATCAGATTTTTAAGAATAAATTAATGTGTTGAAAATGTTATTCATAGCCAGATACCAATTTTCAAAACAAAAATTTATTACCAATTAGTGAACAAATTCTCTTCCAAATGACCTTCGTATTTAACTAAAAAATTCTATATTCTCTAAACTTTTCTTTTATATTCCACATTTTATTATATGGCAAGAAAAAAATTGTATTTTGCAAATTCTACAATTAAAAAGGAAGTTAAAAGTTGTACGTTTTTTATGTATTTGCTTTTTGCATATAAACTATTTTTCTAAATGCGTACATTTGCATACGCAATATACAAGTAAATGAATATCCTGTCCCTGGACAAACTCAACACAGAGACTTATGCAAACAAATACAACATTCATATCCTTGCAAGAACCCTGCAGGGCAGTGTATCGCTTTTTGTGTAAAGCTTTTTATGTTTTATTTCATTGCTGCTATAAGTTTAGCGGCCACAAGTAATCAAACGGAAAGTTTTTAGAAAACGTAAATAAATAAATGAAACATTTTTTTAAATATTCAAAAAGTAAAGAATTTTTAATTTTTTCTTTGATTAAGAATTTATCAGAAATTTTCTATAAAATATAATAAATGAAAAATTTAATATAAATTAATAAAAAAAAATAGCTTACTGTAAATTCATAAAAAAATTCAATAAATTTAAAAGTTGTCTTATATTTATTTATTAGACAGTCTGTAAAAAAACCTTCTTAAATAAAATGATTATTTAAAAAGCCTTTTTGTTTTATACTTTGTTTTTAATTGTTGGGAATAACAATTCAAATATTTTCTAACAAAAAAAATGTTTCTACAACAATTTTATTAAATTTAATTAATATTTTTATATAAGAAGAGAATTTATCTATTGTTTTAACAAACAAACAATATTACTTATAAAAAAAGAATTACTTAAACGATTTTTTATAAATAGAGAATTCCTTTAAAATTTCTGGGAAATTTCCATTGATATTAAGAATATCCTTTAAATGAAGAATTTATCGTTGAGCTTAAAAAAATGCAATAAAATATTTTAATTTATATATCTTATTATTCAATTTTTCTACCAAAACCAAAATATCTCGAAACCTTCACCCAAAAAGAGAATTTTCCATAAATACAAATTTTAACAAACATTGTTCTTAAGTAAAAATTTTCAAAAACCAAAAAAAATGACTCTTATTTGTTTTAAATAATTTATAATAAACTAGTATTAGGTCTGCAGCGCTACCCCAAACTGGATACTCAAGCTTCCCCCTTTTCTACCAGTAAATTTCATTTAAATTTGATCAGTTTTTTTTACTAATTAACACTTTTCCCGATTTTATCCATAATATGGATTTGAATTTGAATTTCCAAAAAGTACCGAAAACGTATATTTTATTTTTAGAGAGGTGACGCACGCAGTTTAAATTATGTCTCCTTGTTTATTGGCTTAGTAGTTATAAGGTCACAAAAAAAGTATCAAAATATAGTTTTTACCCGATTTCACCTCTCAGGAACTCAAATTTCAAGAAAGTGCCAAACACCTATCTATTTTTTAAGTAGAGTACAATACTTTTAAAATTTTGTTTGTATCTTGTTTAGTTTAGCAGTATTAGGTTACCGATTTTTCCTTTTTTACCCTCTAAATATTTTGAATTTACTGGATCTGTACAACGTGAGAGTAACCAACAATCCAAATTTCAAGTCTCTAGCTCTATCCGTTTGGGCTGTGCGAAGATAAATCAATCAGTCAATCAGTCAGTATTATATTTATGTATATAAATGTTGTATGTAATTGTATTTGACCAAGCTCGTTCATTGATTTGCCCTTATAAAACATTCGCTCTAACATAATTGACAACGCTACTTACACTTTGCAACAATGAGTTCCAAATAGAGGTCTGTAGAGCCCTGCAAGTAATTTGCACTCAATTTTTCCTGTACTTTAACTTTGCTATTAATGTTTGACATTTTTGTCTCGGCATAAGATATTAAAATACCAAGAAAATTCAGCTTGATATAGAAATTTTTCGCCATCTGTATTTTATATCGAAAAAAATGTAAATTTTTATGTTCTTATCGTTCGACCATCAAAGTATTTATTTCGACTTTTATACTCAACAATGTTAAATATATTCAACAATCACTTGAGGGCAGTTTACATTATTCCACAAGTAATACTATTCCAACGTGTGGAATCATATCAACACAGTATATGTGTTAGAAACTCTTCGAAATTAAAAGAAAATACAGATAAAAGTTCAAAGTTCTTTCTTTAACTTATTCCTGAACCACGACATTATTTCGATGAGAAAGTTATTATATTAGCCTTAATGAATTTTAACTTTTTTTCATTAGTACTAAAAATCTTGTTGGATGGAAAGTATTTAAAGGGCTAGGGCCTTTGAATTAAATCTTTACAGTGTAGTTTTTAGTTACTTGTGGAATGGTTAAAGGAAAATTTGTGGTGCAATATATCCTTTTATCATGAGCATTGTTTTGTCAGGATGTTCAATTTTTCAAAATAATATATGTTGGAATGTTAGTTGTCATTTTCCCAGCAAAAAATTAGTAATGGCATTTAAATACAAATTTACATACTTTAAAATGACTATTACATACCGTCTGCATTACTAAGAAGTAGTTTCCTAATGACAGGATTTAATTGTGGAACTTTATTACTTATTTATCGCATAACTTCTAAGAAATGAAAGCAGCACACACTTTTGTTATAAAAATTGTTAGCAGCTACTTAAATTAGTTTTTATATTTATTTTTAAGTATTTTGTAGATTTGATTTTTTCTGTAAACGTGTCGTGCAGTAGTAGCAAACCTCATTTTCGTTCTCAGAAAGCCGTATTTAATACAATTTTAAAAACTAGTTCTGTAAGTTTATACTATCAATTGTAAATTTTACCCATTAAAACCAAGTAGTTATTTAGTATTTTAAAAGTAATGAGTTTTTCAATTTTTGATTTTTAATCTAGTTAACTGAGTTACCCATTAATAGTAAGTAGTTACCTAATGACCTTAAAGTAATGACTTCAGAAGTTTCCTATTTGTAAGCGAGCATTAGCATTTTAACTCATTACAAAGTAATAACAGTTTTGCTGGGTACATTTTATGTACATGCATACATATGTAAAAAAAACAAACAAAAATTTCCATGCAAATAAAATGTTTTCTAATATGACATCATCTTATAGCAAATTTGTCTCTACACACACAGTTGCACATATTGCTTGTATTTTAGGTAGGAGTAAGTATTTTTCCATTTAAACTGAATATGCATGAAACCTGCATCATTAGTATGTAAATATTCGTTAGTTTCAATTACAACCAAACATCAGCAACAATAATAGCAATAACAAAACCATCACAACAACAATAATTCCTTTAGTAGCAAACAAAAATGCTGGGTATCCAATTTTTCTTGAAATTCTTCTTAGAAAAAAATATACTATTTTTCATTGAGAGAGAGCCATGACTTTAACAATATTTTGTTGTTAAATACAATTTTAAAGAAGAATATTTTACCTCAATTACTAAAGCTCTTGCTTTGGAGCATTCGTGTGTAGAAGTGCGTATGTGCCAATGTGTGTACGTGCGCATGTGTTAGTGTGTAAGTGTGAGTGTCACACATTTGAGCTTAAGTTGCACAAAATTGAATTTATTACAAAAGCCAAAGAAAAAAGGATAACGAAAACAAAAATATAAAGTACCTACAACCATACAAATGCATGTACATACGTACACACATATGTTTGTATGTATTCCTGTACGTGCAGCTGGTTAAATGACTGCTTGTTTCTAACATTTTGTTTACAAACGTTTAACAGATTTATTGAATTTATTTAGTTTAAGCAAATATATAGAATTACATGTATGTATGTATATAAAGTAGATTAAAATTAAAAAATATTTTTTTTAAAAGAATTTAAAATTTTTTATAGAAATATAAAAAAAAATATTTTAAAGTAAAATAATGTTGAAATGTAGCTCTTGAAAGAAAATTATAGACATACTGTCAATGTTTATAATTTTCTATTGAAAATCTTTGATACATTCTTTAAAAAAGAAAATGTCTTTACAAAACCTTTATATACATTTAATACAAATCCTGCGTTAAGAACGCTACTTTCGTGCGCGTTTTCGGATTAAAATATGAACATTTTTTGGTCTTTCAAAAGAGATACCTTTAACTTTTACGAAGTGTTTAGTAGGATTTGATTTGTCCTTTCGAATGGCATAAATTATAATTTGGAGCAGGTATTTGTTGTGAAATAATTAATCACAAAGTTCGTGACGCACGCTACAAAAAGTGGAAGAACTTTTAAGTTGGAGTGTGTTTTCGTAATTTTTAGCGAATTTTGCATAATAAAGCACGAAAAACCTAAATCCTTCAAGAAAGATGAATATAGGAGAAATCAAAAATAACTTAATTGGAGGCAAAAAATGTTGTAGTTTTTTATTAACAGCCGTGAACCCTTTGTGACGTATGCTACGTGACGCACGTTACATTTTTCCAATAGATCAATTTCATGTTATTTTTACCAGATAGTTTCCGATTTCGATAAAATTTTGTGAATGTATGTAGTAATGTACGTATATATTGAAAACGATTTTATTTGTTTTAATTTTGATAAACAGTTGCAACCCTGTAGCTTTGAATTATTTAAAAATATTGCTGTGGAGCCTTCATTGAAAAGGTCATAACTCTTGTTGTGTTTAAGATTTAAAAAAAAAATCTTGATTACAGTTGTCAAGATGTCGAGGGTTAAAAAATTTAATTAAAAAATTTTTTTTTTTTGTAAATAATAAACAATTTTTTAAAAAAACATTTTTAAATTATTTTTTAATAACTTTTATACAAAAAGCTACTTATATGGTCTAAGTACCCTGATATTTTTAGAATGATGTTTCTACTTGTTTTCGAGATATTAACATATACATAACATATTATTGAAGAGGTTTATTTTTATTACTTCGTCATACAAACTTCATTGGCTTCGTCGCAACACACTTTTTTTTTAAATGCTAAACAGAGCTTCCAGTAGAAAAAAATCAATGTATTTTTGTATACTTTAGTGTTTTTTTTAACTCTATAATTTTCCTAACAGCAATAATACAATAACAATTACAAATCGTGACGTACCCTACATAAATTATTATGCTAATATTTTTATTGTAGAATTTAAATAATTTTTGCTTAAAAGCAGAATATGAAATTGATTTAAAAATATAGAAATCTTCAAAAAATGTTCATTCTACTCAAAATATATAAAAAAAAACCTTTTTTCCGAGACGCACGCTACAACGCATGGACCTGACACTTCATACCTAATTTTAATCTTTCCAAAATAGTAAACAAAAAATTGTTTACTGAAAATAAAGAGAATTAAATTAATAAAAAATATGGCCTTTGAACGGACCATCTATATTAACACTAAAGTAATGATATGACCACCTAAAAAAATGTTAATTTTTTGTATAATCTTAAGAGACCTGAGGTAGAGTAGGATTTGGTAATAATTTTTGTATTAATGATCATCGAAATAATTTTTTTTTTCTTTTATTTATAAAATTATACATCTACATATGTACTTACATAATTAAAGCCTCCAAATTTTCTGTTATTTTCGGTTATTCGTTTGCTAATGCGCATAGTTTGACCTCGAATGTACCAATTATATTATATTTTATGACATACCGACATAAAATTAACTTTTATGTCATTTTCCTTTTTGACAAAAATATTAGGAGCAAAAAATTAAAAAGATCATGTATGGAAGGTGGCACCTCTTATAAAACCCAATCACATTTTATCTTAAGATATATTGTTTATGTAACCATTAATACAGCTTTTATAGTTATACATACATTATCTTGGCGTAAATTACTTCAATATTAATTGATTTATGTACATATGTAGGTATTTTACGAAAAGTTTCATAGCTCTTAAAGTCCCTTTACAATGAAAACACGCTGTCATACATATCAAGGAACATATCGCACACCCAGTTCAAAAGTGACACAACTCAAAATTCTCATTTTTCGATTTTATATGCTTAAACTATGCACAATACACTTGTTTATACACTTGTATTATAAGAAAAATATAAGTGTATTTTTTTGTTGTTAACTGTTAATTGGTATAAAGTTGCAATTTATAAAAGTGACTTATTTTTAGTTGTGTCAGAAAATATAATGGTAATAGATCCCTACGCTAAGTGCTAAATAGTTTTAATTCGAATTCAGTGGTCCAGCGTTTTTGTTTTTGACTATTTTTATTTACGTCAAAAACAGTTTATTTCGATTTCTGAAAAATTAAAAATTTTGAGATGTGTTACTTTTGAACTGGGTGTGCAATATGCAAGTTGTTAACTTTAAATAATTGTGGACCCATAAATTAATTGGATTATTTTAGAAAAAAATCAGAGAGGATTGGATAAGGAGGCATGTCGCCCACCAAGTAAAGAAGCTTATTTGACAAAAAATTGTGTAGCATCAGATACGGTACATGGCCTTGCAGCTCTTATGGTTGAAACACAACTGGGACGAACGACGAATTTTTCGTTGCGAATATTCGTCGTAGAAAATAAAACACATTAGTGTATATGAAAATGTACACAATCAGGGCGTCGACTAAAATTCGTCATGCGTAACGAACTTGAAATACATAGGTTTATTTCTATTTCTTACGCCGACGAACGACGAATAATTTGGTACAGAGTGACTTTTTTGTTATTTGTAACCGAACGCAAATTCTTTGATTCATATTAAGTATTTTATTTTTTTTTTATAAATTAAAAAAATTGAAATGACGTACACAGCTGTTTTCGTCGTTCCAAATGTGTTTCAGTTGACGAATTTACGCAACGAATGTCAACATACGAATTCGTCGCGTTGCGCGAAATTCGTCGTTCGTCCCAATTGTGTTTACACCATTGTGGAGAAAAAATAACTTAATGAAAAATTTACGGAGCTATAAAAGATAAAGTTTTCAAATTGCACAAATTTGATATCAATCAAATTATTGGAGCTAATTATAAATAGGATCGGAAAAGATACCATTAATAAAACGGGATATGATTTGTGACAAAATCTGAAGCACATACATATGTACACACATAGTACATACTTATGTATGTATGCACGTACATACATATGTATATTCCCCAAAATTTGTTTTTTTCTTCTTCTTCTTTTAATATACAAAGGCAGTAAACTAAAACTAAGATACCGTTACTGATTAAATACCGCTGATACCGATTTTTTCGCAAAATAGAGGTATTTAGATACCGTTTTGTTTTTACTGGAACTTTTGTTTTTAATAGTATTAAAACAAGTCAAAAACTGGCCAATAGTGTCCTATAATATTAAGCTGAAGAGGCTCTTTGCAGCAGCAAGGAAAACTTGATTTAATTCCAAGTAGTTCCAAGGTACCAAAAATAAATTAATGGAATGTGTGTTAAGGCCCTTAACAAGTCGAAAGTTGCACTAGCATAATTACATGCTTGAAAGTACAATATGTTGGCGAAATCAACTATATGGAAGAGAATTTACCACATTTATTTGAGAAAGCAATTGATGGAATTTGTTATTTCATTTTGTAAGATAACCCGACTTTTTAGTTCCAACTGTTCGAACTATTCGAAAACCGTTTTTAAAACAAAGTCAAATAATCGATCTGCCTAGTTGGCAGTCAAATCTTTTTCTAATTTTCTTTTGTGTTTCCGTACTTTTGTGCGTTTTCGTAGTTCTGGAAGAGTCATTTTACCCTTCACCACAGGAGGCAAGGGTGTATATAAGATTGTCATTCCGTTTGTAATTTCTACAATATTCGTTTGTACTTATGTACATATATGTATGTATATTGTGGATAGGAAAGTCGATTTAGCCATGTCCGCCTGTCTGTGTTGGTTAAAATAAGATTTTCGTAGCTCCCATAGGTCACCCAGAATTGTATGTGGTATCAAACTTTTGATAATATTCCCGAGAAAATCAGAATTGAAAACTGGTAATATCCATCAATAACCGGCCAAGATATAGCAAAAAAAATTGACCACATTTTTTTACAAAAGCATTTTGCAGCTTTAGTAAAAATTGGAATAATTGTATGGATAAAAATTAATTTCATAAAAATATTAAGTTTTACATACACACATACATACGTAAATACACATTTTATAACATACCTACACGTAGTGAAGGGTATATAAGATTTGGCACAGCCGAATACAGCGCTCTTACTTGTTTTATATCAGAAGGAATTGCACTTCAGAGATGTTTTTTAATTTTTTAATACGAATAAAAACCATACATTTTTCTTTAAATATTATTTTCTACATATTTATGTTTAAAAATATATCGAAACCTTTTTTAAATAAAAAGAATGTTCGTTTTTACCAAATTCAATTTGTTTTATATTTCTAAGTGATCAGATGTATATGTATTTGCAAAAATATTTTAAACATTTTAGATTTAAGCAAAAATTAAAACTTTTATTTTATATTTATGTATATGATTTTAAAAACTACATAGAAAAATGGTAAAGTTATAGTTAGACTTAAATAACATTAAATCACAAATGGAAGCATGAGTAAGAGTGCAGCTTATACAGCGTTTGGTTTTTTTTTTTTAAATTCCAGTCATAGTACACAACTAGACCGTTATAACCAAGCACATTAAAACAACCAAAACAATTACTAGTAATTGGAACTTTGCTTATAAATAATGCCGGTTATCTCACCATCCTTCTGTATAATGCAACGTCTGTAAAGAAAAAATATATTAACAGACTATGTTAATAAGAAAATTATAACCAGATGAAGTCATACTTGTTTCCGCTGTACAAAATAATTGTAGGCGGATTAAGATTGGGTTCCAATTTACAAGCCTGTTCCGACAATGCCATACCAATACCAGACATTTTTGGATTTATTTTCCCTTTAGCTGAAATAAATCCATAACTTTCATACAAATTAAATTTATTTTTTGCGTTATTTACCTCCCAGACATAAACCCTGACGATTTGTTACTACACAGCCAACAGTTTCAGGCTCTGAATTTCTGCAATTTAAAGGTTTTTAGTCTTTTGTTTCATAAAATTGTTTAAACTTACTTACATGTCATTTAAAACTTTTTCCAAATGTTGTTCCATTGCTTATATGTATTTTGTATAAAATTAATAAATTTCTTATAAAAATTTATATTCTTCCCTTAAATGTAAATTCAATATGAGATAAACAAAGTAATTAAAACAGCTGATTTGTTTGTCACTTCGAGATGTTAAAATACCGATTACTGCCTAAAACAGGGTAGTTGTTATTGCTAACAGTGCTGGAAAGTTAAATTGTGTTAAATCATAAATTCGACAAGTTTTATTGAAATTTTTAAACATTTTTTTATATATTAAAAGAAAACTTTCAATACATTTAATGTATGTTTGGTTTTAAGCAATTTTTTTTAATTTCATTTACTTTTTAAATTTTAGAAAAATTATCAATATATAGAAACTTTAGTTTAATATTCGGTAAATTTATGTATATTTATATATACAAAACTTTTAAAAATGTCTCTATTTTGCTTTAGAAAATTTTTCTTATTTTAATTAAACAATTTTTTAGCATTTTCTTATTATATATATTTATTTTTATTTTACTATATTTTTATATATTTGTAATTTAGTTTTTATAAGATTTAATATTATAAAATGTAAGCTTTACTCTTGTTTGAATCTATGATTAATACTTTTTATACATTTAGAGTGCATACACGAAATAAGAACTTTTTAACATTGTTACGTTTGTATTTTTTTATTGAAATACAAATAAACTTACGATTTAAAAAAAATACAAATACAAATAAAGTAAATATAAAGGCAATAAAACATTTGCACATGCGGAATGCATGTTCATGTTCGCTTTACAGAAAAATAGGCAGGGAATCATATTGATACTCTAGAATGGAATAGTAATTTGTTTTTGTTTTTTTTTTAATAATATGAATGGGAAAATTATATTTCTAGAAAAAAAAAACGATGAAGAATCAAAATTAAACAATTTCATATTTATCAACAAATAGTATATTTTCTGTTGAAAATTTAACGGCAATTTCATTGTCGATTGAAACCACCTCCTTAGCTTCTAGTGCAGCATATGGAGTTTTCGACACAAATGAAACCTGTCAAAAATAATTATTTACTTACAAGAAACGTTTTTTTTTTATATTGCAAAATTTACTTGTACTGGGAAGAAATCTCCAGGAATAGATGAATTACAACTGAACTCCATAGAGCCAGATTTATTGGCAGCATCAATAACAGGTAAATTCCATGTGAGTATATGCTTGCGTGCATCATAATTGTAAGTACCATCATATTCGGCCACAGACGGTTGAACGTTCATGCTGAAATTTGAGATATAAAAAAATAAAGTTGTTTTAATATTTTCTTTAATATTTTCTTAATTATTTTCAAACTGGAGATTTCTATAAATATCTCAATTTTTTTTTAGTTGAAAAAATATTTTTGTTACTTAAGTGTTTGCAGTAAAAATTATTCAGGTTTTGTAAGGAAACTTACGGCAATGGGATAACAATAGCAACGTCCTGCAATTCCAAATATTGAGCCTCTAATTCGTACTCAATATTCACATCACAGCCACCTTCACCATTTTCCGAAGGCCAACAATTAACTAAAAATACAAACCAAAATAATTGCATTAAAACCACACCAATATCTTAAGCATAACCTAGAAATTACTTGTCAATGGTACAGCAGAATCGTCCTGTGTTACAAAACGCCATTTTAAAACGCCCACATCCGTATTCATGGGAAAGGGTTTGGCTGGATTCTTTAAGCCTATAATTGAGCGTGTTTTAAAAAGTTCTTTGTCGACATTTGGATGTGTCTGCAATTGTATTCCATGCGTGTCGTTATTTTCCAACTGAACCTTGATGCGACCAAAATTTTCGTCGGTTATGCGTAAAGTTAACAGACCAGATAGTTCAAATTGCTGCAAACCACCATCACGCCCAATGCGTACCACCAATTTATCCTCCATTTTTAAATGAACGCTTTCCGCATGTATGTCCGATATAATTTTAGCTTTGGCGGAAGCCACAGCAGAACTAACGCCACCGACAGCAGGTGTTAAATTGGCAATTTTTACGCCCTCAGATTTTAATTGATCAACAAAACTGTCCACATCTTTTGTTTTTCCTCCTAGTTTGAGAGCATTGCGTGATACTGGCTTTCTGTGCGAGAAAGATATATAATTGAATTAAGATTTTAACTTTTCTCTTATTAGAAAATTTGTAACTTACTGTGCCTTAGAAGCAATTGGCTTACTGTCCATTTCAATAGAGGGAGCACTGCTAAATGCGGTAATACTTCCACTACTGCTATTGGTGTTTGATCCAAAACCATCGGAACTAAAGCCACCACTAGAACGTCCACCCATGCTACCAACCGGACCACCACGTTTGGCCGATTCCATACGTTGTCTTTGCAACTCCTTAGCCTTTTCGCGCATTCTCTGCTTAGCTTCACGCTCTTGACTTTGGCGCACAGCCTGGTAGATTTTCTCATCGTTAGAGTCCATTTCTACAAAAGTTTTAATCTGGGACAAATTGACACTCTCCCTATAGCCCAAAGCTACAATCTCATCAAAAGCAAATATTAAGTTGAAAGCATTTTCTAAAATTTCTTTCTCCTCTAAATTGTGGCAGTATTCTGGGATAACCTTGGAAAATAGACGCAACGTCTCCAAATCCTCCAAAATGTTACTAGCCTTTGTTGTTATAAGTAACATGTATAACTTTTCCATTGGCTGATAGACATAACGCACCGAATCCGTTTCTACGTACGTATGCTGCTTTCCAGCAGTCATGAGTTTGGGGAAAGCAGCCAACAACCCTTCAATACGAGCTTTAGTCATTTCCACAAATTGACGTGAAATTATTACTTAAAATTGAAAACAAAATTTATGAAATTCTCGGCTCATTCCAAAATAAAATAAACAACACTAACCTTTTCCATTTTTGGTACAAACCGCAGCCGCTATTAAAACCTGTCGCAATACACAAGATAAAAATTCAGTCTTTTTGTTTGAATTTTATTTAATATAGTTTAACATACCATTTTAAAAGTTTTTAGTAAAAACTTTATGTGATATTCCTTAAATTTTTTTAGTTTTTATAAGGTTTTATTAAAAATTTTACAATAAATATACTTTTGGGTAGGCTAGCTAGCTGACGTGTTCGATTAATAATTTTCCTGTAATAAAAATATGTCAAAATTTGTAGTTCTGTGTGTTGTTTATGACTTCCGGCAACCCTTTTTGCTATATGACAATTGAGAAATGTCATATTGTGCAATATGCTAAAGATGCCAGATGATTCTGTGAAGAAGCAGAAGAATTATTTAATCATTTTTATTAAAAAAATCTATTTGCTCTGTTAACTTCAGACTTTAATCAAATTTGCAAAAAACTGGATATATTAATAGCTTGAAACATTCATATCTATAGTTGTAGCAATGCATCTTTACAATTATTCAAAGCTTAGATGTTTAACAGTCAAATAAATACCGATGCAATGATATACATAATTTCTAAAAAGTTTTTAACTACATACTAGTTTTATAATTAATATAATTATAATAGGCACACATTTTTTACAGATTAATAAGATAAGAAATGTTAAAAAAAACTCCAAATTTTAGTGGTTTGTAGTAGCTGCCGGAAGTATGTATTTATGGGCAACAGTATAGTGGTGTCAAAACAAACTTACATCAGGTGGCCAAAGAATATTTTTTTAACAAATATTGTCAGGCAACCCTGCCAAAAATTATACTAGTTAAAAATATTTTGGCGCACAATTGTCCTAAAAAAGCACAAATATCGAAAACTTTTCTCAAGACTTTTCCAAACAAATTAGAGCATTGAAGCAATACAAAATTCAATGAGTTTGGACGAAACCATAAACGCATATTTTGTTGCCACAAATAATGCTGGCACTTGCATTTCAGATGAAGATAAAGCCTGCAAAGACTTTAAAAGGGCACTGGCATACTTGCAGAATCATATTCCCGAAGAGAATATACGTCAGATAAAGGCAAGCGAAGGATTTCCTTTGATAGCCTCTGGTAGGCTATCGAAAAAAGACGTTTTCATATTTGATCGTTTCGAGGGCGATTTTTTTCAACAGCTGCAACAGACCAAGAGTATTGTTATAGGTCCACCATGTCTGATAAATTGTTTGCTAAAGAACAAGGAGATACCCTTGGGTACCAGCCCTGTTTATACGACCGCAATGCGGGATCTACAAATATCGGCAACTGGCATTACACCCCCAGAGAAAGAAAAATTGAAGGGGTTAATCCAGTGGATGGGTGGACATTATTTTCATAATTTTAGCAGATCTATTACACATTTAATATCGAATACAATAAAGTCAGCAAAGTATGAACATGCTACATTAAATGGAATACCTGTGATGCATATTGATTGGGTTCAACGTGTCTGGGAAAGAAGTTGTGCCGATGAGGATGTTTCGGCAACAGACGTGGAATTCGATAAATATAAGTTGCCCATATTTTTTGGTACTAACATTACCTGTACGGGTTTGGATATTGATAAGAAGAATGAGGTAAATATGGTGTGAGGAATTTTAAAATTTTCAAGCGCTTTTCTCAAAATTTTGATAAACTACACCCTTTTCAATTGCGATTTCTATAAAATTGTAGTTTAAATCTTTTACTGATTCTTTCATTTAAGTGATCGTTTCACATACATATCTTGGAATAGCCAGAGAAAGGAACTCATTGTCAAAATATGTATATTTTAAATGTACACTTTTGTATAATTTTCAAAGCAATTAAACTTAAATATTTAAAAAAATAAGACTAGAGGTTTATAAAGAGGCATTTATTTTGATTTTATAGCTTTTGTAACAATTATTAATCTTTTTAAATTTTTGGATTAATATCTGAAAAAAATATAATTTTATGTAAAATTTTTGTAAATTTTTCGATCTTGCATCTTGACCTTATTGATTACCATACTAACTTAACATATAGGTATTAAATTTTGTAAATTGTTCATTGTGCATTTAAAAGTTAAATATAATTAAAGTAAGTGTCCCTAGATTAAAGCAAGCAAACAATTTACTTTGAATTTGAGAAAGGTATTTTGAATGAATTTTAATGCTTTATAAGTCATAGAAATAAAACTCCCTTGAGAGTTTTTTAATTTGTTTTTTTTTTTGCTGAATTTATTTTGGGAAATACTGGGGGCAAGTTACGGCATTCGATATCGGTCGAAATTTTGTTCAATCGATCGAGTTTTCTTTACATTTGGTATAGGAATTCCAATTAGAATTTTTTATTTTCGATCGATATCGAATGCCGTAATTTGCCCCCTGTTCTTTCCGGGTCAACTGAATGCAGCGTCGATGCAAACTGTTTTCAATGTTTTGGGACCTTTGCCATAATACTTTTTTTTTACAAAATCGTTAAGGTTATGCGTCTGGTTAACGATAATGGTGGCACCTATCATCGTGCATTTCGATCTCAATTAGTTGACATTGTCATCACCGAAAAAGATAAAACGAATTCGGAAAAATATGCGGCTGCTGTGCGTTATAAAAAAGACGTACTCTTACCCGAATGGATATTTGACAGTGAACAGAAAGGATTTGCTTTGCCTACAAAGCAATACCAAGTGAAATCATTAAAGGTTTCTACGCCTACTAAAACCGATCAAAGTATAGCAGATTTCACAGCTGCCGATAACACGCATTTGTCCGATATATCACGTATAAGTTTAATCGGTTCAAAACGATTTAATCAAGATGTCAGCACCGTTAATGACACCATCTGTTCAGCTATGAATGAATCACAAAGTCATCCAACATTTTTAGCTCCTTCAGCACCAGCAACAAAAGATTTAAAAAAAGATCTTTTAAAAAAAGCTGGTGCTGGAACACATTACCGTTTGATATACGAAGAAATATGTCCAAAAAAAGCTAAAAGGGCTGGAAGTTTCTTAGATGGTTGTTGCATTTATTTGAGCGGGTTTCGTTCGGAAGAGAGAGAAAAATTAAATCGAATTTTGAATGTAGGCGGAGCGACACGTTATGATGTAGTTAATGAGAAAATTACTCATATAATAGTGGGACAATTAGATGATAATGAGTTTAAAGCATGGAAAAAGGATAATTTGTTGGCAGGTAATTAAAAATTGTCTACAAATATGCATTACAATTTGGCAGCCTGTAAAAGGCCTGTAAAAAATGCTTAATAATTATTTTGTATTTCAGCAATTAATATTGTACGTTTGGATTGGTTGCAAGAAAGTATTAAACTCAAGCAGCCTGCAAGTGAAGCTATTTATCGTGTTTCTTTGCCTACCTCTCGAGAACCCGACGCTCCCTCGCCGTCATCCAAAAGAACGCTACGTTCGATGAATCATAGTTTTAAACAACCTGAAAAACCAATAAAAAAGAAATTATTTTCTAAAGATGCCGAAAAAGATGATACAAATGCATCCATTCCATCTGTTGCTTCATCTACTAAACATCCAGCCGAGGCAGAAGAGGAAGTTTTAATTGCACAATATTCCCAAGAAAATGTGCCTCAAGCATCTTTACCCTTGCCGCAAACATCGATGGCTAATCCTATGGCATCTTCAACACAAGTTGCAACCAACAATCTAGCGCCGCCACAACCTCCTGCGGCCCTAGTTCAGGTCAATCCGTCTGATTTGACGGAAAATACTGGTATTACAATTGACTATGAAAATCTGGATTTTTTCCAAGGATCATCTTTGTATATTGATAAAGATCATTTTCCTGAAGAGTTTTATACGCAGATGATAAGTGAATGTGAGGCAGCACAAGGTAATGTTGTTCCATCTACATTTCGAGATCCCGTGGATTATGCAATTGTTTCCTTTGAAAGTACTTTAAATCCAAGCCTACTACCGGTTACAGCCAGACACATAATAACCGAGTTATATGTGGTAAGTGCACATTATTATTTTTTTTTTTTAATAAACAAAAGCAAAGAGAGCTTTGACTAGGACAACTTTAATGTAATACTTTATTTAAATATACTGTAGAAATTCATATTTTTTCCAATATTTTTCTTTGCTAAATTTAGGAAAGTTGTATGAAAGTCAACAAATTGGTACCAATTGAATACTATCACAAACATATACCACACACTGCCGATACTCGTCCTCTCGCGGGCATGACAATTGTTATTTCCATTTACTCTTTACTTGAAAGAGATTTCATAGATTCGATCGCTCAACTATTGGGAGCAAATGTGAATAAAACATTTGTGAAAAAAGAAAGGCCACTTCTAATATGCCCTTTGGCCGAGGGATCAAAATATGAAGGAGCCATTAAATGGCGTTATCCTGTTGTAACATCTGACTGGTTGCTACAGTGCGCTAAAGAAGGCAAAAAAATTAATTTTAACTCATATTTGGTGGGCGATAGTCCAGAAGATTTTCCAGTGTCTCCTACATTAAGAGAACGTAACATTAGTAAGACTGAATCTAAAGTAACCCCTACAATATCTAGAGCACCAATGAGTTTGGATGTGGATGCTGTGGAAAATAATGTGGATAGTGTAGAGAATTTAGGACAAAACACAGCATCCACAAGTGCTGCTGCTGAGACTTTTACGCCATTAAGAAATAAAAGAGTTTCTGAATTGTCTGGACCTGGGCGAAACAATAAGCAGTCCACAACTATCTCTACTAACAAAGATCCGGAATCACCACATACTCCCACAAATAATTGTGGACAAGTTTCGTATAATTTTGAATTTATGGAACGTATTTTAAGCGAAATAGAAGACGAAGATGAGCGGGAGTGTCTAAGGGAGGTCATTAATGAAATGAAAAATAATCAAACTCCTGAACTGGAACGCATACGTAGACAGGCCTGCACTCCCATTAATCGTAAGCTACCGACACCTAAAGGTATACCAGATTTTTGCACAACTCCAGCGTTTAAAAAACGTATGGCTGACGAGTTTGAAAGACGTTGGCGTTTGCCCACAAAAAAGCGGAAACCAGATACTCCGATAGATGAAATACGTAGGCGTGTAATGAGAGCCACCTGTAAGGCAATGGGCATATCATACAGTGATGAGGAAGATGAACAACCAGGAACTTCTTCAGGAAAGAAGCCTGCAAGAAGAACTTTAGATTCAAATGTCACAACTCCAGTAAATAATAAAGTAACACGCAGTACAGCGTCTAGGGCAATCTTTGCCCAAAACACTCCCAATTGTAACACTATTTTACAAAAAAATGAAACTAGAAAATCGGATACTTTTGTGCCCAGTACTCAAAGTCCCGATAGTTCTTTTAAGAGACGTAGTATATTCAATAATACGGCATCGCTTGGTGGCTTAGGGCAGCGGGCTTCATTAGTGGAAAAGTCTACAATTAATTTTGATAAAATCAGTTTTGAAGAAACAAATACAGCAGAAAATGTCACTACAACTAACAAAGCATCTGTAAATGCTGCCGCCTCGCCAGAAATTAAACTAATTACGGAATATTTACGTAATTGTGATTCAAGACGTCAAAGTTTAAAACGTAACCGCCAAAACACAGATGCTCCACAATCTCCAGTAGAAACTATGGAAACGGATGCTCATTATGTGCAACCATTCGAATCGGAACAATTACATACACAAGATTTGGTTGGATGGCGGGATCCTGCAGAATTTGGAGCCCAAAGACGTTCGAAGGTAACTGAATCGTCTATGCAATATAAAGGAACTCCCAAATTTAGTATTTCATGCTCAGATGAGGAAACCAGAGATAATGTTATTGGTAAAATATTGCAACTAGGTGGAGAGGTCAGTTAATAATTATATATAAGGGTATTTTTTGTTTATACTTATTTTTAAATTCTCCTTAAAGGTCTGTGAAAATTTAGTAAACTTTGATCCAAAATGTACCCATTTTGTTTGCGAGAAACCGAATCGTGGCGAAAAGATGCTGGGTTGCATTTCTTCTGGCAAATGGGTGCTAAGCCTTAAGTACATTGAAGAATGTTTTGCTAAAGATGTTTTCATCGATGAAGAACTCTATGAATGGGGAAACTGCAAAGCACTTAATCTGCCGATGCTATCGCCCGATGAGCAGGTTATTGCCTCAGCAGCTCATCGTTGGCGGAAACAATTAGCTGCTGACTTGAGAGGCAATCAAGATGGTGCATTTACTGGTATAAAGGCTATTTTACGCATTTCAGGCCGTAACATAGATGCCCTTAAGAATGTTATTAAAGCTGGCAAAGGAGAAATTGTAGAAGCATCGTCGCCCTACTCCGACTGCCCGATATCATCAACAGCTACTCATTGTTTTGTGGATGTAAAAAAGTGTCCTCTAAGTGCCGAAGACTATCAGTGTCTTAAGGGTCATAATATCTACGTTTTATCTCAAATGTACATTAATGCCTTTTTAATGAATGGTGCTGATGTTGACATCTCTAAATATGAGATAAAGATGTAGAAATACAAAGGATTTTTTCAAATAAAAGAATTTTAAATCATGTAACGTACTGATTGTTGTAATATTTTTTTATATATTATTTTTATAAGTTCTTTTAAATCGTACATTGTCATTAAGATATCGCTTATTATCTATGATTAGTGTTAAATGTTATTAAAGTGTTTTTTTTTTTTTTACAAAACTGGTTTTATTAAATACATTTCGAGTTTTTCAAAAATCTCTGTTGTGAATTACTTGAAAAAAATTATTCTATATTAACAAACAAAAATTATTATATAAATAAACAAGCATCGTTGAACTTGTACAAGATACAAAAACAATTTCAAGTAATTTTTTTTTCTGCTTTAAGTTAGAAAATCAACAGAAGACAAAAAATAATAAAATTATTTTTAACATTTTAAAAGCTGTATTGTGTTTAAACGTTGGGTTTTATTTTAAGAATGCTCTGAGGTTTGAAATTATTAAGCAGAATTTTGCTATATTTTAATTAAATTAACAAAAAAAAAGCATGTTTCTTTTTGGGAACCTAAAATGTTTTTACAACCACCGAATTGGCTTTATTTGACAGATTGTTTTATGCCATTTTAATCACCGGCTCCAATTTTTACATATTCTTTGACGTAAGGCTGAGGGGTTACTCTGTAATTTAGCAAAAACGCTTTGTAAGGTGTATTTAAAAGCTCAGTTTATCAAGTTTTTGGTTTATCGGCGTAAACTAGTGGCAGAGAAATAAATTTAATGGCGTCAAATGTAACGAACAAAGTTGCCAGTTAACAGGTCTATTTTGTCAATTTCATTTTATTACAAATTGTGGACCTACAGTTACCGTTGACTAACGTTATGGCCTACGACTTTTGAAAATATATTAACCAATTATTCCACTAGCCCATAAAGCGCACCAAACAGTGTCTTGCTAAATGTAATGACGTTTCATCAGTGGCTTGTAGGTAATCATCGCCTTAAATGCGGCAATTCAGTTTTTTGACAGCTATTATGCCATGTTTTAAAACAAAAAATCCAGCTGTGAAAGCGTTTTACAGTAGCCATTCGGTTTCAGTTGTCGATTCAAAATTTAATATGTTGATATTTCCTGCCCCTTTCCCAGTTTAAGTAAATGCAATGCCGCCTACAGCAGACCTAAGTGTGCTTCATCAGTAATCAAAAACATGTTCAACACATACATATGTATGCACAATTTGCAAACGTTGCTGCGGCGTCTCAGTTCGTCATAAATTGCCAACCGGATACTCATAAATCAGATGTAACAGAAAATAGTAATGCCAATAAAGCCATTTTGTGCACAAATTGATTAACGGCACTTTTTAAAAAATCGTAAATTTAAGTGTCAAAGCAGTTGGTATAGTCATAACTTTTTATATTTAAAAAAAAATTTTCTGATAAATAATGACTAACGGCAAGTAATTTTTTGGCCATCGCATCGAATGTTTTTCAAAAGCAATTGCATCGCATTTCTCAACGTTGTTAATCGCGGTGTGCACTGAATGGCTCAATTCAAAGACATCTGTTGCAACAAAAATCATCTTAATTCAATGTTGTTTCTAAATATTAACCCATCAAAAAAAAATTAAATAGTTCAAAATGAACTAATATTTTCAATTGTATCAAAATTGTATTAAATGTTTCATAAGTAAACTCAGTTTAAAGGTTGGATTTCACTGCTCTAGAAATTGTAATATTTCATGTAAACTAAATATGTACACTTTTCCTTTATAACAGATGATGAAACTTCATAGAAGATTAACATTATTAAATATTGTTTGTTTAAGAAAAGCTTTAAGAATATTTTAAAACACCATCAAGAATACGAGAGCTATAAAATGTAAAACCTAAGTTAAGTCATTAAAATTTCATTAGTTTGATGCACTTATTTAACCAATGTTGTTTTCCAATGAACGTTCATGCATTTTTAAAGTTTATATGGGGAAAACAAATATGATAGTTTATCTAAAACACTAAATGACGAATCACCACTTGAACAACTGAAGAAATCTTTGTCACTCATTTAATTTTTTTACTTTTATAACCAAATTTCGATTGGTACCTAACATGACTTAAGTATACTAGCGAATAATATCTTAAAAACTTATACCTAACAGTGTTTCTGTCTGGATGTTCATATGTTCATATGTACTTCTGTTGGTTAATTAAAATAGTGTAAAGGCAGTTTTTAAAAATAATACACCAACATTTTTATTCTGAGTTTGTTGCAATTTTATTATTTTAAATTTTGCACACAACTTTATTTCTCTTTTAAATCTTCTTATAATATAATAATTTATTGTGTGTACGGTAGGAAAGCAAATAAATTAATTATAATTTTTATATGTATAGTTTTTTAAAAATTAATTTAAATTAAAGATTATTAATAGATTTCTATGCATGTATTCACATTTACATATTTATTTAATTTTTTTATAGTAAATATCGAAAAATATTTGATATTACTTAATAAATAACATACATATATGTATAACTATTATGCTTGAATATAAATATTTTATAGAAGTTATATGTAGCTGTTAAATAGAGAGTATGTTTATCATAAATTGTTTGAAAATAATCAATAAGAAAAAATTTTATAACATGTTTTCCTATTATTATCAACATGCAAACTTATAATAAAGGAAAAGTTTGCTAAAAATTATTGCTTTTAGAATTAGCGAAAAAAGAAAAAAAACAAAACCGAAAAACAATCAAATCTATTCTGAAATACGCACTTCACTTTCTCGTCGATAAATGTTAATATCGACAATCATTGACAGATTCTGAATTACGCACAAAGAAATGTGGCGAACATTGTCGAGTTATTGTAATCACTTGTTAAAAAAATATAAATAATATAACAAACAGTTGCATAACTTTTTTAAGAAATCCATCACAATAATCTTTAACTTATTTGAGAATAGCATTTAAGTGGTGAAGGTGACTTTCAGAACAGCCATATACAAGTATCGTTTTTGATAATAATAATAATAACAAAAAAAAAAAAATACATAATAGGGGTATTCGTTTAATTGCTTAAATAAAAATGTAAGAGTTTAAAAGGTATAAGAGGCATTTAGCAGGTTAAACGGATACCCCTCATAATAATAATAAAACTCATGACAAAATACTATACAAAGAAACTTATTTTAAATATATTTATGTATGTATGTATGTAAGCAAGTATTAACTCATATTCATTTAGACTAATAGTGTTATAAAATAATTTAAATATACAATGAAAAGAAAAAAACATTATAAACAATATTAAGAAAATACATAAAACAAAACAAAAAACATATAACACTGATGGTAACAGAAATGTTGTTTTGTCAAAGTTTTTCATAGAAGATTTATTGTTCCAAATAATCCATAGTCTTTATGAATTTTACTACCGAATCAAATAAAGTCCAATAGAATTCTGCTTCACCATCAAGTTTTTCACCAATAAAACAAGTTATATACTCCACAGTTGATAATAAATAAGGAGGATTAGCCTGGTAATGAAATACAATTAAAATTAAAAAGAAAATTTAAAATAATCTTTTTTTTTTTGAAAAAGTGTTTGACGCTTTCCAGTCTCCAGTCTTTTTACGCGTCAGGTTTTAAGAAGATCCTAAATTTTATGCCTTACATGACAAGAGACAACTGTAATAAGATTTACGGCAATGCCTGCCAAGATAGCCTAAACTGACGGTGGTTTTACCACATGGTGGACGACAAATATGTCCAACGATTGCCTCTGTGTGTCTTGTAAATATCTCACAGATGGCAATAGGCACCCGATCAACTCTGATAAATTACCAATTTAGGTCTGTACGACCTCTCTTTACCCCGGAATGCAAAAGCACTAAGGCTAGGAAAAACACTTTTACAACATGCCCCAGGAGGGGGAAAATAAAAAAAAGAGACAAAAGAAGTGCAACCATTAAGTTAAGTTAACTTACCATTATGACAACATAAATAAGGACGGGTAAAATATCATCAGCCGCTGGTACTTTACCACTAGACATATGTAGTAAACTCATTATACTGGAAATGCATCTGGAATTTCAACAAAACACAAAACAATTAGTATTATTTTCTTAAGTTCAATCAATTAATATATTTACCTAATAACACACTGTAACTTTTCGCGAGGGGTTTTATAAGCAGATATAAAAGTTAACTCTTGTTGAGCAAAACTCCAGGGAGCCTCAGATATATAAATTTGAGGTATACATAGAGCGGGATGTGAGGGAGTTATGACGTTTTGTAGTTTTTGTATATGCTCAGATAAAACTCTGAAAATTTATTAGGAATTATTATTATTTTTCTTTTTTGTTCAAGTAATAAAGATTTCACTTACGTGTCTCTTGATAAATCTGCATCCTCATTGGGAAACATAACCTGTTGATACATACTCTGCAATAATATTCGCTCTAAACACATGCGGGCCTCAGCCGTATGCCATTCGGGCATACCATTTAAAATGCCTCCCCCTGACAGTAGTTCTTCCATAAGACTATCAATAAATTCTTCGATTAAATCAATTTTGTCATCTGAAAGAGTCAGACGTGCAAAATCTTCCAGGAATGACTCAATTTTATTTTGCCTTTTTTCAAAAAACAAACGCATACAAGCAGCCATTAAATATCGATTACATGTTGAACTTTCACTCTTCAATCTCGCTTCGTATTGTTCGATATTTTCCATAATCATTAGGAGATTTTGGCGGTAACGCATTAAATACTGTAAATAACTTTGACGTTTTTGTATGTCATTTTGTAATTCTTCTATAAGCTGTGTATGCTGACTAATGTCCAGTTGGGATATACAACGTATAGCCTCTGAGACATATGACATTTGTTGGAAATTTTGCAAATTTATGGCCTGAGCCAATTGAATTTGTAGATATGTTAAAAGGGGCGATGTATTAGTGTGCTGAAAAAGAAAATTGTAAAGTTAAGTATAAATTCTAAGGTAAACTACGGTTAAGGTGAATTTCAAAGAAAATTTATGAAAATTTTGTTTACAACTTACAGTTGTGTGACGGAAATCTCCCGAATGCAAATCAGTCTTCGACAATACGGTACGTATCTTCCTTTTGATAATATTAAAAGCAATCATTTTGTCATGGATGGAAGTATGTTGATTACCACTAAAAATCCCCATATAAAAACAATGCTAATACATAATTTATAAAAATATACAAATTTTTTACTCACTCCGCTTGGCCATTTATATCTTTAGCAATAGCATTTACGGCTAAACCACCAACAGCTCCTGCACCGTTACCCATCGAAGAATTTGTTGCTTCACTCGATGTACTAACTTTGCGGCGATATTTTGCCAAGATATCATCACTTATATCATGATATCCTGTACCACGTTCTAGAGCTGTGGTCGTGGAATAACTTTGTATATTGGCACTTATAATATCTAATGAAATCTCGGAGTTGTTGGAGAAAGAAACGCTACGTAAATTTTGTGACATGTCATCACAGTTACTTGCAGCACTATGATGTCTAGACTTGTGGCCACGTCGATGCTTGAAAATACCCTGCTTCAGTTTATTAAATATACCAGAATTAGTTGTAGTTAAACTAGTAGAGATGGATGGACCATTTACACGTAAAGAATCTTGCAGAAAACGTGATGAGTTTCTGTTTTGTCTAGCACATGAAGAGGATGTGGATGGACCATGAGCTTTGTCAGCAGATGCATCAAAACTTATACTTTTTGGTATGGCTCCAGTGGATTTTGTGGGCTTTTGTGCTGAAGATGAATACACCATTATGCCCGATGAAGAAGAGTTCGGATTGGTGGGAGTACTGCGCGAAGGGTCAACACTCACCACTTCACTAACATTGTTTTCGGTAGAATCGTTTAAATTTAAATTTGAAGTTCTTTTGATTACAAACGATATTTCCTGTTCTTGTTGCTGCTGGTGTTCCTGTTTGGCATCATCTGTTTGAGGAGAGATTATTGGCAATGCTGATATTCTTTTGGGGACAGAGTTTAACATTATTTCATGATTTTCATAATTCAAAGACTGATGTCTTCTTAGGGAAGGTGTTAGGTTAGAACCGGACTCAAAACTATCACGGCCACCTTTTAAAGCCAATATGCCATTACGACGACCATCTAAAACCGAATTTCTTTGCAGTGTAGTTCTGTCACGCCGTTCTACCAAGTCATCTTGAAAAATATCCAGTGCCGGAGGTTCAGGAGGTGCTGTACAAGGTGGTGTTAAGTCTTTGTTATCACAAAAATCGGAAAAGTCTATCAGATCTTTTGATTCATTACTGACATTACTTTGATGGCGTTTGTTGCGATTTGCCGCAAAAGAAGTTATTTTCGATATTGCCCCCAGCTCCTCTAGATTAATACTATGATTCGAAATACTACTCTCAGCTGAAGCCTGCCTACGCATACGAAGCGATGTCGACGAGGTTGAAGCACCGCTGGCATGTAAAAAATTATCTTTCTCTTTTTCGCTCGTTATGGATTTGTAGTTTTGTTGAAATGTGTTTTCCAATTGATTGCCAGTCCTAACCGAACTTCTAGCCAACGAAGAACCGTCTCGGTAGTGATGATGATATTGGTTATTATTTGTAACCGAAGCAGAGTTATCTTCGTATGAATTAATGGCATCATAAAATGCTGAATCCTCTTGTGAACGATCACTAGCATTACCACCACTGCTACCGCCACTAACATTAACATCATCAACACTACCAGAGGAGGGTACTTTAGATGCAGGTGGTTTATGAACTCCTTGAGCATTTATTGATGGAGATTTAAAACTACGACTATTACGATCTGTTGTTGAGTAATGAGTATTATTTGATAATCTTTGTTGACGGTTTATTGGTGGTGCCGATATAGCAGCAACTAATTGATTGCGTTCTCTCTCCAATAATGTACCCGAATCTAATATATCAGATCTAGCTGTAATACTCACATTATCATCGGTATCAACTTCATTCAATTTCTCAGAATCTGATGCCAGAACGTCAGTACTCCAATTAGATTCTGATCTTTGATCAGAAGCATCTAAATAACCGGTTCTCATACCACCTGCACCAGAAAGCACATCAAAGTTATTGTCTCCAGGCAATACTACTGCTGCCGGTATCAAGGGTGTAGAAAAGTTTCTTTCACGTTCCCGTTCTGTTGTGTCTACAGTCTCTGAGTCACTAGCCAAAACATCGGTTGACCAGGTATCCGAGATAATCGAAACTGTTTCATCGCCTTCAAACTTTTTTATTTCAAATTTACAAAATTTATCTTGTATATCAGAACGAGCTTTCGAAATTAACTTTTGCATTTGAGGAGTTGGCAGAGCGTTGTTAATAGATTCGCCATCAGTAACCTGTGAGGAGGGCGTATCCCTTCCGCTTATGTTGGGAGTGCCTCTGCCAGAAACATTGGCCGATACCATGTCTGATAAATTGTCATTTTCGGCATTTTCTTCCAACTCTAAAGAACTTGTTACTGAATGATTTGAGGGCACTTCACTGACAGCTTCTAAGTTGTCCGAATTACCAATAGAAGCATCATCATGTGATAAGGAAAATCTGGTAGTTTTGTTATGCATAGGCCTAAGAATATCAGACATGCCATCGATACCATCAAAACCATTAGCTACTGACGACTTATCAACTGTAGACTCCTGCTGGTAATTCTCAGCATCATCCAAATTTCCATTGGATATATCCTGGCCAATACTATTCATTTTAAGTACCTCTTCCTCCGAAAGAGGCTGCAGTTTTTGCTCGACCCCGTTGTAAAGATTGAAAACTAAAACCGATTCGTTTTCGGACTCGACTGTCGCTAACATTTTAACTGGTGAATATTGCTGGGAGCTATTATGAGTTGCAGAATTTTCTAAGCCATTTGCATTCAAACCAGCCACATTATTACAATTGACCACACCATTATGTTCCTCCGGATTTGGGTTGCTGCCATTAGTGTTTGAAAAATTCATACTTTTTGCTATTTTACTTTTAGTTGATTTGCTTAGATTTTTCAAAGACTGCTTAGACTTCTCTTTCAAAGGACTTTCAGTTTTACCTTCTGCCGCATTGCTATTTGCAGCAGTAATGTTTTCTGGCAAATGCTTTAAAATCTTCCTTAACTTTTCCTTTTCTTCCTCGGAAATATCAAATTCATCAGTGGTCGTTAACAATCGATAGAATTCCGTAAAATAACTCAACTCCCTCTGGGTAACCAACAAATGTGTCCTCTCAAAGTCACTTTGCTGAGCCAATATGGCAACTACATCTTCACCCGACTGTGTTACCAATAACAAATCTATTAATTTGATAACATTATTGGCTTCAAACTTAGCATATATTTCAGCATATTTAGCGTCTATTTCATTGTGTTTAGCCAAAGCCAACATTTGTATTATTTGTCCAATCTGTATGAGATTTAAACGTACTTGCTCCGATATGGGAGCATCAATAATGCCCATAACATCTGGACTAACAATGGCCGGACAAATGAAATGCGTAAAAACCATATCGGTAACAATTTCATTGATAATTTTATCGGAAAATTGATGAGCCTGTTTCAACTGATGACACATGGTTTGCACCAGCCATCTCAGGGTCGACGGAAACAAAGACCAGTTATAAAGTAAATTATCTATAAATATTTTAGCTAACTTGTACAATTGATTAATGGTTTCGTTGTGGAATTTATTGATATTCTCCTGATAGTCATCTGAAGTTTCTGTGCCAAATCTATAATAAAAATAATTTATTACTTTGTAGTTATTAATCTTAAGATTAAATTCTCTTTACCTCCTTATCCTTTCCTTCGTAGTTAAACTTTGCACAACCTTTTGCGGATCCACATCTAACATGGTATCTGTTTCACTTAATACACTCATAATGGGTTGAAATAGTGCAGCTGTCAAAAATATTTTCGCCGAAAACATTGACTCATTTAGGCGATGATAGATACGAGCAAATGTTGACGAATTAGCCCTTAATAATCTGCGCGGATTATCGCTGACTACAATTTGTATCTCTATCAATTCTCTTAACAGTTTCAAAACCATTTCTACATCTTTAGTATTTATTGCATTACCAAACAGACTAGTTGTAATGGTTTGTATAATGGAATTCATATGAGCTGGTGTTATATCAGACAAACTATCACCAATCGAAAGGGATAAGGCTAATACATAAGGAGACCTATAGAGATAGTTAAATAGATCTTCATATGCAATAGCATGCTGTTGTAAAGGTAAAAAGAATTAATTAATATTGAAAAATAACGCAATTTTTATAGAATTTGTGTGCCTCACCTCATAGTCCAAAACTTTTTTTGCATCTGTAAACTTAACATTTTCATAGCTGCTTGCGCGACGACAACACAAAGAGGGACCCAGATCAGGGCGTGACACAATTAAATCATTAAGATTTCTTCTTTGTTGAGCACATATGTAAGCCAACTGAAATATATGTAATTATAAACATACATACGAGTATATAAAATTATTTTTTTTAAATAGAAAGAAAATAATTATTTGTCGTATTGACATT
>NDXZ01031610.1:0-11148 GCA_003055125.1 Paykullia maculata
CTGATAAGTAGAACATAGGCATAAATGTATTCAATAAGCATTAAAACATTTCATATCATTCGTTAAGTATGCGTTGCTTTGGGAATGTAAGTTTACTTTTGAAAATGGCAAGAAATGCATGCATGTTTATACGTGACACTCTCTTTTTTTGAATAGTGTTATACATTGCTTTACTGAATTCATGTATATGTGAACAAAAGCTATATTTTTTGAGAGTATATATTAATAAGCACAAAATATAGCATTCAAACCGTTCACTGTTTGGCAACTAAATTCAACTTCATATTAAAAAATTTAAACTAGTGGCAACTCAGTTCAATTTTGTCTGAACAAAAAATTAAAACTAAAGCAATTCAAACTGATTCAACCCCTTAATTATAATTTTTTTTTTATATCTACAAACCTACTTGATAAATTTAAAATAATATTTGAAATTTTTATTTGACAAACAAGTAAATACGAGTAGTTCAAAGTTTCAAGCAGGAAGAAAGTTACATTGAAAAATGTACTGGACTATTTAAGATAGTTAGTTAAATTTTAAGCTGAAAGGGCCAAAAAAGATAAGAGAGTGCCACTGGGCCATCAAACATTTAAAAGTGCCACAAATGACTCTATTGTGCCACATTTTGCATCACTGGTCTGGTTGGTTAATCCACATATAAAAAAAAATAGTCCGTACAAAATTTTTGTTTAGTCGCAAGGAGTGAATTCAGCTTTAATTATTTAAACGAGACATTTTTAACTTGTTTCTACCTATGACGTTATTAAAAAAAGTGTTACGTGATCGTCAAATTAAAATCTAAATACATAGTAAAATCGTTTCAAAGTTAAATTCCAAGAATATCGATTTCATTAATTTAAATAAAAGCACTCTTAAAAGTATAAAGAAACCAATTCCACATAAGGAGAACTTTGTTTGTGAACCATTTGCTTTTCATCACATTTTAAACCAAAGACATTACAATTTCAATCAATACATTTAAAAGCAAAAACTCTGCAATCCCATTAACTTTACTTAACTGCCCTTTGACTTGCACAAAAACGATTTTCTTTAAAATATTGTACAGCAGGTACTTTATATATACACGTATGAACACTTTTTCCCAATACAAAAGAGGATCTTTGATAAACTGCTGGCTCTAAATGGAATTCATAGTAAACCATTTATTTTCTTTACTAAACTTTTATTTTGATTTTTTTAATTTAATTTTCTGTTACATTTATCTTGTGCTTTTTTCCCCTGCAACCTAATGGAGCATGTTCTTTTTTGCTGCAACATCTTATTTACTTTTCTTCTTCGCAGGGATATTGTTTTTTTTTACCCTTTTTCGATAACATACTATTAGAGGGTGAAAAGCAACTCGTCCACAATTTCTCTTATACTAATCATCAAATAGTCATTACGTAAATGCATTTTCAAATTTTTTTAATTATTTTTCACTAGAATTGTCCAGCAGGATAACGAAAAATATCACCTGTTGTAGTGCGTTAGAATTAAAGTAGAGTTAGAATTAAAGAAATTATTTTATTAAATCGCCGTGGATAAAGAGTATATTTTAATAACTTTCTAATGGAGCTTTTGTGGCACAAGATAATCTTTAAATCTCTCCTCTCCTAGAAACACCCATATCAATTATTTTTTAATGTTTTTGCTGGTGGTAAAAACCATTTAGTAAACCTCATAACAATAATCTAAGAAGAAACAAAAATAACGTTAATAAGTGGACTATTTATTTTCGTTTTCTTCACACAACATGTTGTTTAACATTAAAGGAAAAGGAAAAACCAAATCACGTATTTTTGTTTAAAAATAAATTTTTTCAATAGAGTTAGAAAAAATAAACCACAAAAACAAAATGAAAAAATAATAATTTTGTAATTCTTGTACGCGATAATGATGAGCAAAAGATGAAGATTTTGGTTAAGTGGTGAAATTAAATTGGACATAAATCTTTTTTAGTCTTTAAGCATTAATATACATTTTTTTTAATTTACTTAAATTGGAGATATTATTTGATGTGGTTTTTAGATGTATATGAAATTGTTGAATAATTTTAAAAAGACTCTGGAATGATCGCATATAACCTGGACTTAAAACTTTGGAACAACAATAACATAAATCCTTGGTTTTTATGCCTGTTTTTCCGGCAAAATATTTCGTTTACGCAATTCGAAATCGACTTTACGTATTCCGACCTAATCACAGTTTGTAAATAAGTTTGTTGCAAATAAAGTGTTGCCTACAAGTAGGTGCTGCAATAAAAAAACAATTTTTTTGCAGGCCGCTAACATCGTACAGATTATATCGTTTAAAACATCTGTTTAAGAATCTACATCCTTTTAAATGTGCTCTACATTAAAAAATATACAAAAGGCAATAATTTATGTTTGTACAAGTATATTATAAAGCCACTTGTAGATATAATTGTAAAATACATACATACATACATATGTATGTATGTATATGTATTTGTTATTGTACAAATTTGTTACTTCTTAATTCTTTTATTGTTGTATGAAAATTGTTTCCTTCGTTTCCCCCTTTCTTTTTTCCAAGAGTAATTGTATGTTGTGGAAATTTTCTTGTAAATATTTTTAAGTAAACTCACGTTTTTGTATTTAAAGGATTTTGATCCTTTTTTGTATTTTATATTTTTATGCTTTAGTCCTTGCCATAAATTTGTTCATATATTTTCATGTATTTTTTTCATTCTTTTTCTAACTTACAAACACACAAACAAACCACAATTGTATTTTGTTGTGGTTGGGCGTTTGGACGTTTTTTTTTCTTTCGTTCTTTGGCAACATTTATTGAAAGTGAAAAGTCGATAAAGAGATAAAATATTTATGGGGAAATTTATCTAATATTTTATTTTTTTTTTTCTAATTTTGTTTTTTTTTTGCTCTTCGTCTAACGTGAACAGATGATGTATATTGCCTGGTCATATAAAACGTTTCTAGTGCATAATGTTGAAATACTCCTCATTTGATTGGTTGGGTATTTTCGCTTAAAGGATTTAAGCTACAAAGTGTTTGACGAGTTAAATTTATCTCAAACAGAAAGATTAGGAAAATTATGATAAGCGGCTAAATTTTATTTAGCTAAGTTGCTTAAAATGAAAATCAGTAAAATGTAAAGGATAGTAACCAAGTTATTGTATTTATTTATATATTTTTTTATATTTGTTTTTAATAAAATTCTAATTCTTTGTCTGCTTTATTTGCAGGTAAGTCTACTAAATGTGAAACTAATAATTTTGTTAAATAGAAGGGGTAAGTGCTAAACAAAATGTCTTAATAATAAGTCTTTTCTGTTGAAAAATACGAAAATCATATGCATCCCTCAAAATAAATAACAAATTAAAAAAATTAATCATTAAGGATTAATCATTGTAAAATGATCTCGCAATATATTTTATTTGAAAAAACATAACTTTTACGTTTAATGAACTAAAGGGTGTTTTTTATAGAGGCATAGAAATTTGAAATGAAATAAAACAAAGATGAGTTGATGAGATGGCATTATAATTTAAATATGTCCTCTGGCATATGACCGCCACGGCTGGTTCGGACGTAATCTAATCTGGAGGTCCACTTTCGATTACTTTTTCCAACATTTGTGACCGTATATCGGCAATAACGTGGCGAATTTGGCCTCCAAATGGTCAATCGTTTCGGGCTTATTGGCCTAGACTAGCGACTTCACATATCCCCACAGAAAATAGTCTAGCGGCGTTATATCGCACGATCTTGAATGTCAATTCACGGGTCCGAAACGTGAAACTATGCGGTTACCAACCGTTTCCTATAAATCAATAAATCAATTGTGGCACGAGCTGTGTGACATGTTGCGCCATCTTGTTAAAAGCACAGCTCCTGTACATTATGGTTGTTCAATTGATGAACCAAAAAGTCAGTAATCATGGCTCTCACCATGGCGGTCACCAATGACTGAAACGTTCTGACCAGCATCGTTTTTAAAGAAGTATGGACCAATGATTCCATCAGCCCATAAAGCACACCAAACAGTCAGTTTTTCTGGATGTTACGGTGTCTCAACATACACTTGAGATATATCATCATTCCAAATATGGCAGTTTTATCGCTAAAGAAAATTCGGTTATGAAAGTCGGGATCAACGGCAATCTTGTTTTCAAATAAATTTGCACAATTTGAGAGCGTTGTTCAGGCGTCAGTCTATTCATGTTGAAATGCTAAACCAAACTAAACATAAATCACTTCAAAGCTGACAAAATGGCCACCAGTAAAAAAGTTTTGCCAACTAAAAGTTTTTTACTTTTATTAAAAACACCCTTTACCTCTGTTGCTTTCACTTATTCAGCTATTTTTAATTCTATTTGGTCATCAAATAAGTTGGATTTTTATATTCATAATTGACTGATATGTAATTTTTAACGCAATAAAATCTAACAGATACAAGCGTTATACGTTTGGCCAAAGCTCCCATATGAGAGTTAATCCCAAAAATCACTAATTGGTTCATAACAATTTATTTATATTAAAACTTAAAACTTTAATCATAAAGACAGACAAAGGACCAAATGAAACATTAGCAAACAGATGCAGAATGTTTTAGATTCATATGACGATACATAAACGAATATTCACATATTTTACGAAAATAAGGCAAAGTTATCGCAAAGAAAAAATAAAAATGTTTATTTTGTACAATAACTTTAAGAAGTAGTTTTTTAAAGAACCCTTCTATTCAAAATTTTATTTTACTCGGTTTATTATAAAAAAATGAAGCCCGATTCTCCGCAATTCGGTTTAAAAAAATTTTATATTGTTAAAAAAATTAAGTTTTTTCGCCTAAACCATTTTGGCAAAATTTTTTATTATATGAAAATTTTCTCCTTGAGAATTTTTTTTCTATTAAAAAAATTATAAAAATCTTCAATTATGACAATTACTTTTGGTTTTATTCTGGCTCAAGTTCATTAAAAATTTTATTAGAAATTATTTTTTTATTGTGATAATAAATGAAAAATAATTGTTGAAAAGTAAGTTTTTGCCGGCACTAGCCGAGTGGAATGCATTTTCGAAACCAGCTATGGATTTCATCATCAGCACACTTTGATCGGTGATTAGTGTTGAATGTAAATATCATATATTTAACTCACAGTTTAAAACTTACTTTTCAAAAATTATTATTCATTCATTATCTCAATAAAAAAATAAAATTTCTTAAAAAAATTTGAAATAAACTTGAGCCAGAATAAAACCAAAAATAATTGTCTTAAAACAAATTAAAGTTCGTAATAAAAAAAAACATTTATTAAAAAATTCTAATCTAACATTATTTTTTAATTTTATACCTTTATTTAAAAACATCGTAATAACTAAACCAAACACGAAAAAATATAATTAAAAAACAAACATTAAAATATACTAAAGAATATTTATTAAAAAACATGACTAACAGAAAAGCAACAGGATTTATAACAAATACTTCAACTTGGTTAATTGCTCTTTGGACAAATTAAAAAAAAAGGAAATAAAAAACAATGCTTAAGCTATAACATGTGCTCATGTTTGATTAAAAACAACAAAATAAAACTAAATCATTATGAACACGCACTATTTTCTAGGCAATAAAAAAAAATAGACAAACAACACATTAAAAGACAACAACATCGTGTATAATCTACACAAAAATAAAAGGCCATAATAATCAAATCACTAACCAAATAAACAAGACATCCAGCAACCCCATACCAATGTATGTGTATGTATGTATATGTAAACAAGTCAAAGGACACACAAACAGCAGGACACAACTGAAAAGAAACAACGAAAAACTACCAAAATTATCTAAATCGTATATGTAGGATCCTTAATATGTTAAGGATGGGGAGAGGGGGCATTTATTTTACCTCCTATTTAATGATGATTATCGTTAAACATTAAAAGTAGTTACAATTATGGAACGACATGATTATCTCTTCGTTCCATTGTTTCGCACAACAACACAATACCTTTGAATGCTTAAGGCTAAAAGATAAAAACAAACTGGACGGACAAATATTTAGTTAAAACACGAACGAACCCAAGCAATTCTTGTCTTTTGTCCCCCCTTTTCAACTACTTTTAAGTACATACATACACATGCATTATGTACTTTGATTAAATATTTAGTTTGAGTATATAAAAGTTCTACTGGATTAATGATAAAAACATTTTTACTTCACTTTCTTTCAAATCTTTGTCACTGGTCAGTCCTATTTGTAAAACAGAATGTGTTACCGAAACATGTCATTAAATAATCGTAACTATTGTTAACGGAAAACAGTCTTAAAAGCGAAAACAAAAAGGAGAACGAATTAAGGGAAATGTATTTAACATAAACTCTTATAGGCTTAGCATTGTTAAATAGTAGGGTCGTTCCACTATTAAAGCAAAATTAACTGTGACAAAAAACTATGTGTTTTGAAAACTTTTCTTAAATCAAAACTGCTTTACATTTCATAGGTACAGAAATTTTCATAAATTGCACAAACATACTCTATTTGAAAACAAAAATATAATTTTCTCTTTAGAAAAAATATCTAAAAAAAAATTCTAAGAAAACATTTATCTAAAAATTTTCTGTACAGATAAATTTTTTAGACAGGAAAATCTGTAGAAAAATAATTTTTCGATTAACATTTTTAAAACAACTTTAGTGCTCTATTTTCTATTTAAAAGAAATTTATCGAAGAAATCAGTAGAAAGAAACTATTTTTTAACAAAAATTTCTTTAAAGAGAAAGATTGTCATAAATTCTCTATAATAAAATGTTGTGTTCTAGAAAACTTTGGGCATGTTTTTGCATGTGAGAGAACACGAAAATCCAAAACTTTGTGTGCACGTAATTCATTGTTGTCAATTTATTAATTTTAAACCTAATGAAGCGATTTTAATCGGTAAAACTCATGACCAAAACATGTGCATCACTGGCATATGTTGCTGCTAAACTTATACTTTCTTTTTTATTCTACAAAAGCAAATACTTTTTTATATTTAAAACTAAAGAAACATCACACATACTGACGTTATCAAATAATTTAGAAGAATTTCCCATTTCTTACTGTTTTAAAAATCGATTTTCAATTTTCTGAAATTGAATTTTTATATACGTTAACAAGAAACAGCTGATCATTTTATTCGTGCACAAACTTACCCAAAAAAGAAGTGTGTGCATCTTTTGGGCAAGAAGAGAAATGAAATTACTCTCTCATAAGCGCTCTCTCATGCACATTATTTGTTATCTGGAACGCTTTTTGGGTAACTTTGTGTTACTTTGTGCAAGTTTGGGCATATTTGTGCATCATCTGGAACACACCTTATATTTATTATTTTAAAAAATTGTCTCAAAAAAATATTATAATAAAATAAAATAAAAATTAAAGAATATACAAAAAAATTAAAAATGAAAAAAAAAAGTTTTTGCAGAAAGATAATACGGTTAAACAGTCGTCTCTTTGCATAAGTATTATGACTACTTTGGCACACAGTTATAAATCCGACTTCAGAAATAAGTGCTCTTTTATATATACGGCCTACTTAAATTGTCACTTTCCTGCACGTGTCGAATGATACTCTAGAAACCCTAAAAACACAGTAGTTAAATCAATTGCAAACTTTTTGGCTGAAGGCCAGCTCCAGATTCTGATGCTTTATCCCAAAACCAGAAAAAACTAAAAATATTCTTTATGAAATTAATTTTAATAAAAATTTTCATATGCGACTTTAATACTTTTTCCAGTTTAAATGTATTACTATAAACCAGCCATTACATTGACCCTTTCTTAAACTTGATTCTCAGCTTAAAATGACTCAAGACAAATAAAAATAGGCCAAGTGTTTAAAATCGAACATAATATGATATCGCTTAAGCGAAGGAACGAGAAAAAGTAGAAGTTGCCAGATATTTTGTTTGAGTATGTAAGTTTTCTTTGCATTTGGGTATAGAAATTTCAATTTAATTTTTTTTATTTTTGACCAATATCAAATGCCGTTATTTGTCCCCTATTCTTGATGGCTTATTTAAAACTTTAAATCAAGATGTTAATATAAAGTCATCAGAAAATAAGTAAGAAAATTAAAAGATATTGGATAAATAGAATATCTAATGCTTTCTGTATCCAAATTGCGTAAGGCATAGGCTTAGATTTATATATGTACATATATACTTATGTGTATGTATAACTCTATATTGCCAAAATTTAAAATGATATGGCAATATTGTGGATCTATGTAAATTCAACTCGAATTAAATGGGCATAAACTGAAAATCCTTCTTCTAAGAAATAGTCCAACTTTTTTATCGGAAATTAGTCAAATAGTATATAATATTGTAAACATTAGGATGCTATTGTATTCATGTATATTGTACATATTAAGAATTTATTAAAATAGGAATTTTCGAAATTTCCCAAACGCTAATACCCCTATTAAAAACACTTAATTGTAGAACAAATCGCTTGACTTGCTTTTGTTTGTTTTTTAAACATTTCATTGTGCTCCTCTTTAAGTTCCACTTTTGTTTATTGTATAGATTTGCGTGTCAAACGTAAATTGTATAACTAAATTAAGATAATGTCCTGCAGATAACAGATACACAAGACTCACACACACACATACACACACTTAAAAAAACGCCCAGATACACGAATGAGCAATGATAAAAGCGTAAACTGTTGGCAGTTGTGACAACAACAACTAACACGAACACGAAAATAGTATTATAGTTTTTGAATAGAAAAACATCTTAATATTTAATCAAAATGAGTTGGTTAATGGCTTTAGACAGTAAAATAAATAAATACATTTCAAAAGACAGTCTAGAGACAAAGTGGTACAAAAGTGATATAAAATATTTCTTTAAATTTTTATAGAAAATTAAACATTAAGGATCAAGTTTAAATTAGAAATATACAAATAAAGATTTTAGTAATAAAAGTAAAATTTAAAATTGTTTTCCTTAAAGTATTTCGGTAAAGTTTTCTTTGTTTTTAGAAACCTCCTTAAGTAAACATTTCTTTTCCTTTATTGGACTCTTTGAGAAAGTGTTATGAGTTTGTAAAAACTGTTAACATTGATTCAAAGAAACGTCAGGTTTGATGGAAATATGTTGCCTTAAAATCATAAAAGTTTAAACTTATGTTAATTAAACGCAACGTCCAATTGGGCTAACCAAAGTTAAACTTAAATAATTTACAAAACTTTTTTTGGTCATTATATCCCGTTTTATATTTTTTCATTTGTTTTTTGCATATAAGAAGTTTTCAATTTAGTCACAATTTAGTCCACATTATTGGTCTTTATTTATTTATTTGTATGTATGTGTGCAGATATGTGTATGTTATTCAAAAGTTTCGATTCAGTTTTTTTTGTAGAACATAAATAGCAAAGAGAAAACTTTTATAAAATTATTAGTTAGTTCGTGTCCATTTTCTATGGAACTCAAGTACTTGTTCATAGAAAACTTGTTTTTTATATATATAAAGATTGCAATACTTTTCCTTCGATTCTTTTTCAACTTTTATTGTTTATTATTTACCCTTTAAGTTAAATACTCTATTGAAAAGTCATAGAAACATTATTGAAATCTTCTTCATATTATATTGTGTTTCGACTGCTCTAATGTACTTTAATTTTTTTTCATTTCTTTATGCTATATATTTCCAATTTCTTGGGCAACAGCAACAACAAATTGAGATACAGTAGAACAATTTTTATAAACAGAAGAGGATAATAAAAACAAAAAGTGTCTCGAGTACTTTAACTTATGTCTTAGCGAAAGGACAAAGTTTGTAACAGTTAAAAAATCACATTAAATACACTTATGTCCTCGACAGTACTACTAATGATGGCTTTTTCTTTTGTTACTGCTTTATTAACTGTTCGCCAATACAAAATAGACAAATTTGGAAGCCAAAAATAGTAAAACAAAATACTGTTATTTTTAAGTTAAGAATGGCCAATTTATCGATACTAAACAAAGGAAAATGTTATATTTGGCCGCGCTGATTTTTACAAATCTCTCGTCAGTAGAAAAATTGATTGCCAAACGGACACATACAACAAAAAATCATTTAGTTTTTTGTTGTAATGTATGTTCTTAACGTTTGCATCCACAAAAGCAAAACCAATAACTTCTCTGTTGTAACGTGTATGATTTAAAGCATGGTTGGAAAAAAAAGATATATTTAAATATTTGTATATTTTTTATTTTTTATATAATTTGTCAGGCTTCCTTGGTGTCTTCGATAGTAGAAGCTATTTGACAGGTGTATACATCAAACAGAGGGAGCTCTTTATGTCAGTATCTGGCAGTTATTGATTCAATTACATTTTTACAGCGCCTTATTATTCTGAACATGTTGCTTAAAGTTGGGATCGCAGTAGGACACTCTGAAATAAGGGACAGTCAATTGTGGAAATTTGTAGGTTTGATATTAACTTTGTAAATGTGCCCATTAATTTTTGTACGTCGCAAATCGTTGGCACGTTTCATCCACAGCGCTAACAGATCGCTATCGCACCTCACACTTCGCTTTTTTCCCTAAAAAATCTAAAAATGGAAATAATATGTTTATATTTTAATATTTCTTTTTTTTTTTGTTGCTAAAAACAATTTATTTTGAATCCATTTTAATTTTATAATTGTACACAATTTGACGACGTTGCCATATTGAAATATCTAAATTCAGTATAAATTCACTGTGATTTCGTGCATTTACGGCAAATCACGTTAATTTAAGTTAAAACAAGTTAATTTGAATTAAAACTACTAATGCAAATTGACGCTGTCGTTTGTCTACGCCATTACTTTGTAGTTTAACCACAGATATAGTTTCCTGTATTAATTGTTTCTTATCAACCGTTAAACATCAATAAAAAATAATTTTTTGTTATGTAAAGTTCGTTTTTCCTGTATTTTATGAATATACAAAAATTACCGCAATATCAATATATTTCCAAATCGATATATATCGACCGGCAACGATATTAAAAAAACCTCACATCCCTACTTTACAGTGGATAAATATTTTTTTTTTTAATATTTTCTTAATAGATGTTTACGTTATAGAAGGAATTTTTCTTTTTATACCCTTCACACACACACATGTGTTAAGGGTA